>PVIU01013111.1:35749-57352 GCA_004026605.1 Ondatra zibethicus | reverse complement strand
ACAATGTACAAGAATATATTACAATATGGTAAAAATATATACATCAATACATAAACAACATATAAGTATCTTAATCAGAGGTAGAAATGTACACTGTAATATGGTAAATATATATATCAATACATAAAAAATGTTTTAAACAGAGGTAGAAGCATACATGCATACAATATTCTATATAATTTAACTTTGTATCCATATACAAGAATCTATGCCAATGTAATTATCTATAAACAATAACTCACAAATACCAATGTATTATCCCATCATTACTTTTTTTTTTAAAAAAAAAAGGTCCCTGAGCCTATAAAATTCCTCCCTCAACCCTCAACCATATACCAACTATAATCGACCCCTAAATGATGTTCCTAAACCAAGGACAAACTTTACTGGGAGAGGGGATGTCATCCTCTAGAATTACTTCCAGCTGTCATGGGGGCAACGTTCTTTCTTTCTGGGGGATCCTGTGAAAGTAAAATGATGGTTAAATTTCACGATTAATGTCTGGTAAGATTGCAAATAGTCCCTGAGTATTTTGTGGAGGTCTGGCCAGAATGTCATAAAAGATGTGCACCATTTCAGCTAACCAAGTTGGAACCATCTTGTGCAGCTGGAACCCAAAACAGGCCTTATAGTAGTGCTATCAGTATCATGACACCATATCAACCAGGTGGAGTTGTTATTATGGGGCCCCATCTTCTTCCTGGAAACTTCAAAGATAGCTGCAGGAAAAATTCATTGTTTATTGTGGAAAACTTAAACATTATTTATATAGACATATATGGTTGTACATATTCAATGAAAGGCATGATAAAGACAAAAATAGATATGAAGAAAAGCAAAGATGTTTTCTAAATTTATTTTTCTTTCTGTCCTATATCATGGCTCTTGACATGAGACAGAAACTCCAGAAACTCTGGGTTTTTCTCTTAACAACAGGCTTGGAATTAGAGAGGGACTGAGCCAGAGTCCAACTCCAAAACCAGCTCTATAAATTTAGAAACATAAACATATCTTTGATTTTTATTCTTGATGATCCCTATTGGGTAGTTATTTTTCCATCTGTCACTATTAAACATCCAGGGTCCCTTGAATTTTTATTTTATTTTATTTTATTTTTTTGGTTTTTCAAGACAGGGTTTCTCTGTAGCTTTGGAGCCTGTCCTGCAACTAGCTCTTGTAGACCAGGCTGGCCTTGAACTCTAAGATCCACTTGCCTCTGCCTCCCGAGTGCTGGGATTAAAGGCGTGCGCCACCACCGCCTGGCCTTGAATTTTTTGAAGATAAGTGTTTTCCTGCAAAGACAAGAGCAGAACCCTGCCCCCATTCTATATGTTTTTCTTACCACCTGTATGATTATCATCATTGTGGATGAGCTGTCATGTTTTCTTTCCAAGAGGTTTCTCCTCTTCAAACCGAACTTTATTAATTTTGATGGTATCCACAATGTTTCTTCTCCTATGGAAACAAGAGCAAAACCTCTTCCCCAATGCAGCACATCTCCTGGCTTCCATTGTGAGGTCAGCACACCCTTGAAATAAACCAGTTGATTTAATTAAGCAGATTTTTCCATTATCCAATGTCTTTCTACCGCTGTTGTTCCTTTCTCATTAGCGTTAAGAAAATTCAAGGTTAATAAGGCATTATGTAATCTATTTCTGGGGGCATTTTCCACCCCTTTCTGTTTGTTTAACATATCCTTTATAGTTCGATTTGATCTTTCTATGACTGCTTGACCTGTAGGATTGTATGGTATACCCGTAACATGCTTAATATTATAATAAGCAAAAAACCATTTCATTTTCCTAGAGACATAAGCTGGACCATTATCTGTTTTTATTTGTGCAGGTATACCCATGATGGCCATAACTTCTAATAAATGTGTGATTACTGAATCAGCTTTTTCTGAGCTTAAAGCAGTTGCCCAATTAAGGCCTGAATAAGTGTCAATGGTGTGATGTACATATTTTAATTTTCCAAATTCTGCAAAGTGGAACACATCCATCTGCCAGATTTCATTTCTTTGAGTACCATTCGGGTTGGTCCCTGCAGAATAGGTGTTTGGTTATATAAAGAGCAAGTAGGGCATCTCTTTATAATCTCCTTAGCTTGTTGCCATGTAATGGAAAACTCTTCCTTTAAACCTTTGCTATTGACATGATTTTTTAATGAAATTCTGAGGCCTGCAACATGCTTCCAATCAATAATTGATCAATTTCTGCATTACCTTGCACTAAAGGACCTGGCAGACTCATATGGGACCAGATGTACATTATGTACATCGGACAAAGCCTATTCCTGAATATGTCTTGTACCTGGATAAACAATAAAGTTAACTTGATCATCTGGTAAAAATTCAGCGGTTTCAATATGCAAGGTAACTCTTTCTGCATATTGTGAATCTGTAACTATATTAAAAGGTTCTTTAAAATCCCTTAGCACCATAAGAATGGCATATAATTCTGCCTTCTGGACAGAAGTATAAGGACTTTGTTCCACCTTACTCAATTCATTTGATTTGTAACCCACCTTCCCTGATTTATTAGCATCAGTATAAAATGTATGGGCTCCAGTTATTGGAGCATCACATACAATTCGAGAAAAAAATCCAAGAACTTCTCTTTATAAGGTTACGTCTACCACTTTTGGGATAGTTGCTATTAATTTCTCCCAAAAAAATTAGCACAAGCCCTTTGCCATGGTTCATTGTCTTCCCATAACTTTTTTATTTCATCAGTAGTGAAAGGCACTATAATTTCTGCTGGGTCTATACCTGCTAGTTGACAAAGTCTCAGTTTACCTTTTATAATTAATTCAGAGACCTTTTCTACACAAGTTTTTAATTTTTTACTTGGTTTGTATGTTAAAAGGTCGATTCTAAAATAATATCTTCCCTCTGCATTAAAATTCCTGTAGGAGAAGTTCTGGAAGGCAATATGACTAGAATACAACTAAGATTTAGAGTCACCCTATCCACATGTGTCTCCTGTAATTTTTCCTCAACCATCATCAGTTCCTTTTCTGCTTCAGCTGTTAATTCACTGGGACTATTCAAATCTTTATCACCATCTACGGTTTTGTTTAAATGAATTATTAGATCAGGTGTTATCCCAACAGCTGGTCGTAGACTGGAAATGTCTCCTAACAATCTTTGAAAGTCATTAAGAGTCTGTAACCAGTCTCTCCTAAGTTGTGCCTTTTGTGTCCTAATTTTCTGTAAACCTATTCTGTAACTTAGGTAATTAACAGAATCTTCTCTTTGAATCTTTTCAGGAGCAATTTGTAATCCTCATTTAGGCAAAACTATCTTTACTTCCTCAAACATTCTTTCTAAAGTATCTGTTTGAATCAGATAGAAAAATGTCATCCATATAATGGTAAATTATAGACTTAGGGAATTGATTTGTATTATTTCCAATGGCTGACTTATAAAGCACTGACACAGGCTGGGGCTATTGAGCACGGGGGTGGGAGGACAGTCCACTGGTATCTCCTAGTAGGCTGAGAGTTATTATAAGTAGGCACTGTGAAGGCAAAGTTTTCTCTATCCTTTTCTTGTAAAGGTATAGTAAAGAAGCAATCCTTTAAATCAATAACTGTAAGAGACTGTCCTTTTGGGTAACAGAGAAGGCAGAGGAATGCCAGACTGTAGAGGACCCATAGGTTGAATTACCTTGTTGACAGCCCTTAGATCTGTCACCATTCTCCATTTACCAGATTTCTTTTTTACAGCAAACGTAGGAGAATTCCAAGGGCTAGTTGACTCCTCAATATGTTGAGCATCTAATTGCTTCTGTACCAATTGTTCTAAAGCCTGAAATTTATCTTCAGCTAGCGGCCATTACTTAACCCATATTGGCTTCTCAGTTAGCCATTTTAAAGGTAGGGCTGTTGGTACCTCTAAAGGTTTGTTAGTTGCTTTATGTTCTTGCACATCCTGAATGGCTGGTGACCTTTGTGCATAGTACCTTATTACATCCTTCCCAGAATTATGAGTTCCTGGGACTGCAGGAATGTTAATCTGGGTATTCCATTGCTGTAGCAGGTCATGGCCCCACAAATTTATTGCAATATCAGCTACATATGGCCTTAGCTTTCCTCTTTAACCTTCTGGCCCAATACAGTTAACCTATCTCATGCTTTGTTTAACTCGAGATATGGTTCCAATTCCTAGTAATTGAACATCTGCCTCTTAATGAGGCCAATTTGGATGCCACGATACTGGAGTGACGATACTCACATTCACTCCTGTGTCTATCAAGCCAACAATTACAATTCCATTTATACATACTCTCAGCTTTGGTCTCTGATCATTTATAGAGGTTTGCCAAAATATACACTTCTTATTTCCTAATTGAATTTCTGACTTATCCTCCAAATTTGAGCCATCATTTAGAACCTTATGGTCTTTCACAGAAGATTCTAGAGTTTTTAATTTTCCTGGTGTGACATGTCTTCCACAGTTACTGGGAATGACTGGCCACTTTTGGCTTGGGGGCCTGTGAGAGGCCCCTCAAGGAGTTTCCCAATGGTATCAGGTTACCTTGTCTGTCTGTTGTTGATCTGCATTCATTGGTTCAATGTTGTCCTTTACTACACCTCCTACATATACCTGAAGGCCGACGTTTATTCCTGCCATTTCCAGAAGAAGTGTTATTCCTAGAAATTCCTTGCCTGCAGTCCCTTTTCAGGTGTCCTAATTTACCACAATTAAAGCATTTGGCAGGTTGATGTCCCTCATCGCTTTGGAAATCGCTTCTCCTATCCAAGATTTGTCATTGTAATTAAAGGTCTGAAAATTCATGGTAGGCTGGATCCATTCATCCATAGGTGCTGATCTAGACCTTAAAGGCCCAATTATCTTTTTGCAGTCTAAGTTTGCATTTTCAAAAGCCAGTGATTCAAGAATTAGTCGTCTAGCTTCTGAGTCTGTTACTCCTATGTTCAGAGCCTTAATTAATCTTTGCAAAAAGTCAGTATAGAGCTCTCCCTGTCCCTGCCTAACCCTGGTATATGACTCTATCTTTTTGCTTGGTTCTAGTATCCTATCCCAGGCATTCAAGGCTGCTTTGTGGCATAGGGACAATACTTCTTCATCATAAAGAGCTTGGACGTGTGGACCAGCATATGCTCCTACACCAAGAATTTGATCCTGTGAAACCTCCAAACCTTTTGCTCTTCCTTGCTGTTCCTTATGTTTGGATTCTTCTCTGAAATAAACTCCAAACATCAAGGAAGGTCCATCTTCCAACACCATTAATGCTAACTAGGAGAAAACATGGATTATAGCCCTGACATTAGAAGCCCAAGTTCTTATCATTTCCTTAAAAAATGTAGAGTGCAAGCCATAAGTAACGAAGGCTTGCTTAATTTCCTTTAGGTCATTCATTCCTACTGGCGTACATCTAGCTTCTATGGCTCCCTTTGAGCCTTTAGAAGTTGACACTTTGTCAGAATAAATTACAGGGTATGTCTCTAAAATCTTGGGTAAACCAGTTCTGACAGCTGGTGGTGGCATTGTATCCTGCCCTTGTATCTTCTCACCCAGTTCATCAGCTCCGATAATTTCCTCAATCATTTCAAATCTCTTAATCATTGTCTCACATAAGGCCTGAATCTCCCGATCTGCAAAGGTTTCTAGTGATTTACCTATGGTATTAATTTTCTGGTCCCCATTCTGCACCTGTGATTCCAAGGTTTTAATGTTTCCCTTCAAAGATAACATCTCCTCCTTGAACTGCCCACGGAGATCGTGTAAGTTGCCATCCTGGAGGTATATTCTGTCTGTTACCTTATCAAAACTCTGTGATAACTTCTGAAAGTCAAATTCAACAGCCTGGACCTTTTCAGGTAAGTTCCTAGTACCCTTAGACAAGGAGTCAATTTTGCCTATCATGGTATTAGTCCTATCACTTAATGCCATATACTTCCATAATGATATAATATGAAGTAAACTGAAACCTACTAACCAGGAAATTAAGGTATCTCCATAGGCATATAGGCATATTGGCAGCAAAAGCCGCAGCTAGAGTCCCATTAAAAATGAAACCTGCCATATTAACTGTTAACCAGCAGAAAGCGCTGTTTCTGAGTCATGACTGGAATCAATGGAAAGGTGTCAGGATAGATCCTGTGGTACTCGAGAAGTTAGATGTACTCCTATGGCTGATAAACAGCATGGCTCACCCTGGGTGCCCACCCTGCTCTGACCCGATACAGGGGGTTGTGACACAGCTGCTGCAGGAACGGCTGACTGCCCGCCCAGTATCCCTATGCTGATCCACTGGGACAAAGGTCATGGTGCAAATGCAAACGCTGTGACAATTACTTCAAAAGCACTTTCGCCTGATGTGGCAACGGCTTGCGCTCTGACTCCTGCTGCCCAAGTGCTGCGCTTAAAACTTGCTCAGACTGTCGGGGCCTGTGGATCCTAGGAGGTGTGGAGTTTCCACAGCTGAGGGAGGGCTTGTTCCAAGCCGAGTTGGCCAAGCCAAGCTGGTGGCAGGCAGCCAAGCCAGAGGCAGGCAGCCAAGCTGGGGGATGGGAGGCAGGGGTGGGGTGGTTCTAAAACCAAATGTTAGGTTCCAGATAAAGTGCAAAACAATCCCACACCAGTTTGGACTCAAAGGGTTATTTATTTGAGGGAAAAAAATTACAGAACACCGTCCTACATGACAGCCAGGAAAGGAGTCTAGTCACGGGAGCAAGAGAGCGAGTGGAGGGCTGCTGCTGCTTTTTAAAGAGAGAGAGACCACACCCCAGTAGGCTGGTATCTCAGCAGCTATTAGCTGAAGGAGCAGAAGGAGCTCCTGCAGGAGACACTTCATACTCATAACAGGAACAATTCATCAGGATGAAGTCTCAATCCTGAATATCTACGCCCCTAATATAAAAGCACCCACATATGTAAAAGAAACATTACTAGAACTCAAAGCACACATCACCCCCCCACACACACACACACACTAATAGTAGGAGATTTCAACACTCCTCTCTCACCAATGGACAGGTCAACCAGACAGAAACTTAACAGAGAAATACGAGAACTAACAGATGTAATGAATCAAATGGACTTAACAGACATCTATAGAACATTCCATCCAAATAGAAAAGAATATACCTTCTTCTCAGCATCTCATGGAACCTTCTCAAAAATTGATCACATACTCAGTAAAAGAGCAAACATCCACAGATACAACAAAATTGGAGTAACCACCTGTGTCTTATCGGATCACCATGGGATAAAGTTAGAATTCAACAACAATTCTACCCCCAGAAAGCCTACAAACTCATGGAAACTGAACAGTCAACTACTGAACCACCCCTGGGTCAAGGAAGAAATGAAGAAAGAAATTAAAGTCCTCCTTGAATTCAACAAAAATAAAGAGACAACATACCCAAACATATGAGACACTATGAAAGCAGTGTTAAAAGGAAAGTTCACAGCACTAAGTGCCCACATAAAGAAAACGGAGAAAGCTCACATTAGTGACTTAACAGCACACTTGAAAGCTCTAGAAAAAAAAAGAAGCAGACTCACCCAAGAGGAGTAGAAGACTGGAAATAATCAAACTGAGGGCTGAAATCAACAAAATAGAAACACAGAAAACCAAAGAATCAATGAAACAAAGAGCTGGTTCTTTGAGAAAATCAACAAGATTGACAAACCCCTATCCAAACTAATCAAAAGGCAGAGAGAAAACACACAAATTAACAAGATCAGAAAGGAAAAGGGGGACATAACAACAGACACTGAGGAAATTCAGAGAATCATTAGGTCTTACTACAAAATCCTTTATGCCACAAAATTGGAAAATGTAAAAGAAATGGACTTTTTTTTTAGATAAGTATCATATACCAAAATTAAATCAAGACCAGATGAACAATTTAAATAGACCTATAAGTCGCGAGGAAATAGAAGCTGTCATCAAAAACCTCCCAACCACAAAAAGCCCAGGACCAGATGGTTTTAATGCAGAATTCTACCAGAACTTCCAAGAAGAGCTAATACCTATACTCCTTAATGTGTTTCACATAATAGAAACAGAAGAGTCATTGCCAAACTCTTTTTATGAAGCTACAGTTACCCTGATACCAAAACCACACAAAGACTCAACCTAGAAAGAGAATTACAGACCAATCTCACTCATGAACATCAACAAAAAAATCTCAATAAAATACTGGCAAACCGTTTCCAAGAACACATCAAAAAAATCATCCATTATGATCAAGTAGGCTTCATCCCAGAGAAGCAGGGCTGGTTCAACATATGAAAATCTATCAATGTAATCCATCATAAAAAAAATAAACTGAAAGAAAAAAACCATATGATCATTTCATTAGATGCTGAAAAAGCATTTGACAAAATTCAACATAAAGGTCTTGGAGAGATTAGGGATACAAGGATCATACCTAAATATAATAAAAGCAATATACAGTAAGCTGACAGCTAAGATCAAATTAAATGGAGAGAAACTCAAAGCCATTTCACTAAAATCAGGAACAAGACAAGGCTGTCCACTCTCTCATACCTCTTCAATATAGTACTTGACATTCTAGCAATAGCAATAAGACAACATAAGAGATCAAGGGGATTCGAATTGGAAAGGAAGAAGTCAAACTTTTGTTATTTGCAGATGATATGATAGTGTACATAAGTGACCCCAAAAACTCTATCAAAGAACTCCTACAGCTGATAAATACCTTCAGTGATGTGGCAGGATACAAGATCAACTTAAAATAATCAGTAGCCCTCCTATACACAAAGGATAAAGAAGCAGAGAGGGAAATCAGAGAAACATCACCTTTCATGATAGCCACAAATAGCATAAAGTATCTTGGGGTTACACTAACCAAGGAAGTGAAAGATCTATTTGACAAGAACTTTAAGGCCTTGAAGAAAGAAATTGAAGAGTATACCAGAAAATGAAAGGAGCTCCCGTGCTCCTGGATGGGTAGGATCAATATAGTAAAAATGGCAATTCTACCAAAGGCAATCTATAGATTTAATGCAATCCCCATCAAAATCCTAACAAAATTCTTCATAGACCTTGAGAGAACAATAACTAACTTTATATGGAAAAACAAAAAGCCCAGAATAGCCTAAACAATCCTATACAATTAAGGAACTTCCGGAGGCATTACCATCCCTGACTTCAAACTCTATTGCAGAGCTACAGTAATGAAAACTGTATTGGTATTGGCATAAAAACATTTGACCAATGGAATCGAATAGAAGACCCAGATATTAATCCACAAACCTATGAACACTTGATTTTTGACAAAGGAACTAAAACTATACAATAGAAGAAAGAAAGCATCTTTAACAAATGGTGCTGGCATAACTGGATGTCAACCTGTAGAAGAATGAAAATAGATCCATATCTATCGCCATGCACAAAATTCAAGTCCAAATGGATTAAAGACCTCAATATAAATCTGACCACACTGAACCTGATAGAAGAGAATGTGGGAAGTAGTCTTCAACACATGGGCACAGGAGACCACTTCCTACTTATAACCCCAGTAGCACAGGCAATAAGAGCAACAATGAATAAATGGGACCTCCTGAAACTGAGAAACTTCTGTAAAGCAAAGGACACTGTCATTAAGACAAAAAGGCAACCTATTGAATGGGAGAAGATCTTCACCAACCCCGCATATGACAAAGGCCTGATCTCCAAATATATAAAGAACTCAAGAAACTAGACATTAAAAATCTAAATAACCCAATTAAAAACTGGGGTACTGAACTGAACAGAAAATTCTCAACAGAAGAAGATCAAATGGCCAAAAGATACTTAAGGTCATGTTCAACTTTCTTAGCCATCAGGGAAATGCAAATCAAAACAACTTTGAGATACCATCTTACACCTGTCAGAATGGCTAAAATCAAAAACACCAATGATAGCCTATGCTGGAGAGGATGTGGAGTAAGGGGAACACTCATCTCATCTATTGCTGGTGGGAATGCAAACTTGTGCAACTACTTTGGAAATCAGTGTGGCGGTTTCTCAGGAAACTGGGAGTCAGCCTACCTCAGGATCCAGCAATACCACTCTTGGGAATATACCCAAGAGATGCCCAATCATACTACAAAAGCATTTGTTCATCTATGTTCATAGCAGCAGTATTTGTAATAGCCAGAACCTGGAAACAACCTAGGTGCCCCTCAATGGAAGAATGGATAAAGAAAGTGTGACACATATACACATTAGAGTACTACTCAGCGGTAAAAAACAATGACATCTTGAATTTTGCATGCAAATGGATGGAAATAGAAAACAATATCCTGAGTGAGATAACCCAGATCCAAAAAGATGAATATGGTATGTACTCACTCATTAGTGGATTCCAGCCATAAACAAAGGACATTGAGCCTCTATTCATGATCCTAGAGAAGCTAAATAATAAGGTGAACCCAAAGAAAAACATATATAGATCCCCCTGGAAATTGGAAGCAGACAAGATCACCGGGCAAAAGTTGGGAGCATGGAGGTGGGGGTGGGGTGGGGAAGAAGGGGAGAGGGGGATTGAGAAGGGAGAAGGGGAGGATTTGGGAGAGTGGGATGGTTGAGATGGAGGAAGGGTAGATATGGGAGCAGGGAAGAAAATATCTTAATTAAGGGAGCCATTTTAGGGTTGGTAAGAGACTTGGCTTTAGAGGGGTTCCCAGGTATCCACGGGGATGTCCCTAGCTAGGTCCTTGGCAGTACAGGAGAGGGTGCCTGAACTGGCCCTGTCCCATAGCCACAGTGATGAATATCTTGAATATCACCATAGAACTTTCGTCCAGCGATGGATGGAGATAGAGACAGAGACCCACACTGGAGCACTGGACTGAGCTCCCAAGGTCCAGTTGAAGAACAGAAGGAGGGAGAAGATGAGCAAGGAAGTCAGGACTGCGAGGGGTTGATCCACCCACTGAGACAGTGTGACTGATCTAATGGGAGCTCACCAAGGCCAGCTGGACTGGGACTGACTATGATGTGATCAAACTGGACTCTCTGAATGTGGCTGACAACAGGGGCTGACTGAGAAGCCAATGATAATGGCACTGGGATTTGATTCTACTGCATGTACTGGCTTTTTGGGATCCTAGACTGTTTGGATGCACACCTTCCTAGGCCTGGAGGGGGGAGGGCCTTGAACTTCCCACAGGACAGGGTACCCTGCCCTCTCTTAGGAGTGGAAAGGAATGGGAAGGGGGAGGGGGAGGGGGAGGGAAATGGGAAGAAAATAATGTTATATAATTTCACCACCATCTTGATTAAAGGTGACCGCATGGAATGGGCCTACTAAGGAAGGAACAACAGGTTTCCAAGATATTTTAGACTGGGGTGGATTTTTGTATGATAATTCATATCCTGCCCTAAGAACAAGATTTATAAAAGATAGGATTTAAAACAATGTTTTTTTAAAAAGATACTAAAGCTGTGCCTCAATGCTTTTAGACATAAGACTGTACCTTGCTCTGGCAGCTAAACTTTGTAATTTAAAAGTCACCCAGGTAATAATGGTTTAAAAGAGATAAAGGGGTCATAGAAAACAGCTAAGGTTTGCAAATGTACGGCAGGACTTGAATTCCAAAGAAAGTCCAGTTGCAAAAGTAGACCTTAAGTGTTTTAAAAATGCCAGTGCCAGGTGATAGTCACCAGAAGCACGAACCACAGTGAAATGAAGCAGGCTGAGATCTAGAAGATAGGTTATGTATACACTGCTGAGGGGGAGGCCAAAAGGTGATCCTAACCTCTCAAATAAAATAAAATAATTATTAAGATATATTTTTTTAAAAAAAACCTTGCTAAGATGCTCCCTAGGGGGCCTCAGCAAAGTGGAGCAGAACAGAACTTTGCTAGGAATCTCCTTAATCCCCTTAAGGAGCTGAGCAAGGCCAGGCAGAAAAAGTAACAACTTTTCACCAAAGCCAGAGGAGATTGCTACATACATTTCTGCAGGGGATTCCCCTTTAGCAGAACGTTAGCAAAAGAAGAAACATCTTAGGCCTGAGAATAATATTTTGATCGTATCCTGATGCTCCTGAGGCTGCCAATAAAGTTTGCTTTGAATCAGAGGGTGGAGATAGCTACCAGCTGACCAAAATTAGCCATAGAGGTTTTGGAGGACTGAGGACAGATAGAAAGACATAAGAAATAGTAGGGCAGGGCTTAGAGAGGGTCTCAGTCCTTTTTTTGGAATGAGGGAGGAGAGAGGCGGTCACTGGTTACTTCTCTGCTGCTTCCCTATCATTCAGGTTCTTACACTAATATCTAACTCCTGAGTTTTTATTGATAAAGAAAAAATAGACAAATGTTTTACCCTTCAATCTATGATAGTGACCTTCCCGCATGATATACTCTGGTGTAGGAGTGGCACTAATGCGGTAAGAGTGACCGATCACTATCTGACTTAAGGCTCACTCATGAGATGGAACCCATGCCTGACAATACTCCAATGACCAAAAACCTGGCATTAGCTAAGCCACAGACCCAAAGGAAAACCAAATACTATTGTTCTGCTAAAGGAACATAACAATGTTATGTTCTCCTGATGACATTATGCTGTACTTACAGATCAGTGTCTTGCTCAGCCATCATCAGAGAAACTTCCTCTGACAGTAGATGAGAGCCAATACAGAGACCCACAATGTTCAGAGAGTGAGAGACCTTGGGACACTCAGTCCTAAATGCGATGTTTTCATCAACTACCTCCCATCAGGACTCAGGGAATTTTGCAAAAGAGGAGATGGAAAGATCTTAATAGAAAGAAGGCATAGAGGTACCAAGGACACAATGTCTTTCAAGTACAACAGGACTGCACACATATGAACTCACAGAGACTGTGGCAGAATGCCCTGGGCCTGCACAGGCCCAAACCAGATGGGGTCCCAATGCTGAGATGATAAAGAAGACATGAGTTCCCGTCTCCAACCAGGAAGCCATTTTCAGTTAACCACCACTCATAAAGGAAAAGCTAGTATTGCCAACGATGTCTCACTGGTTATACAAACCACACTTCAGAACAGGCCCTATGCCCTGCAGTAGATGATCAACACAAAATAAATTCAAAGGGTATTTTTGGAGGTTTTTTTTTCTCATATTGCTTTGTTTGGGTTTCTTTTTCCCCCTTGCTTATCTTCTGCTTGTATATATATAGTCTCTGATTTTTGAGCTTTTATGGATTCTGTGTGTGTGTGTGTGTGTTTCTTATGCTCTTTCTTAGTTTCTTCTTTCTTATTTTGTTTGTTAGCTTATTCATTTTTTTATCGTTGTTTGGTTTTCTTTTTTATTTACCTGTTTGTTCTCAAGAGAGAAAGAAAGGAGCCAGAGAGATGGCTCAGCCGTTAAGGACTAGGTTCACAACCAAAAATATAAGAGAGAAAGAAAGAAGACATGGGGTTGGAAGGATGGGGAAACGGAGAGGATCTGGGAAGAGATGAGAGAGGGAAAGCCATGACTGGAATGTATTATATGAAAATAACTTTATTTTCAATAATAAAATAAATGACCCATTCTCAACTTGGTTGGATTTAGAATAATTATGGGAATACCCTGTGGGTGTATCTCTAGGGTGTTTCCAGAAAGATTGAACTGAGGTGGGAAGGCTCACTCTGAGTTTGGGCAGTACCATCCCATGGGCTGGGTTTATGAACTGAATAGAAAGAATGTGTGTGATGTGACTATATAAGTGTGGATGTTCACATGCATGTGGGGCCAAAGGAGTCATTTCTAGCTATCAAGGAAAAGTTGCAAGACATGTCAAAAAGTAAAAGAACTGAAGAGACAGAAAAAGCATCAGGACTGAAATTAGGCGTCCTTTTACTGTATGATCTAGGAGTTAAACTCAAGTTATCAGATCAGTGTTCCCTGGCAGATGCTTATACATCATACACAATAATAATAGCAATAACAATAACCTTATTTAAAATAACTATATACTGTATTAGCTCCCTTTTTCATTGCTATGACAAAAATAGCTGGTAAGATTCAAGTTTAAAGAGGGAGGCTATTTTGACTCGCATTTTAAAGAGGTACAGTCCATCGTGGTAGGGAAGGCACAGCAGCAGGCATATGAGACAGTAGTCTCATTGTGTGTGTAGTCAGGAAGCAGAGAGATGAGTACTGATGTACAGGAACCTGTGGGAGCCAGAAGAGGGTGTGGGATCCCACGGGACTAGAGTTACAGGCAGTTATGAGCTACCCAAGTGGTCGCTGGGAACCAAACTCTGGTCCCTTGGAAGAGCAGAGCAGCAAGTGCTCTTAACTGCTGAGCCATCTCACCAGTTCCCAAATACTCTTTGTGTCCCACCTCCTTCCTTTTCATGCTTCCTGTCTCTTTGGCGTCCCCATCACATGTGTTTACACCTCGCATAACTGCCCTCATGGTTGGTCTGGTTTTTTTTTCTTTCAGTCTTTATTCTCTTTTCCTCTCAGTTTGGGGGGTTTATGTTAAGAGTTCCTCAAATTCAGACATGTTTTCCCCCGCACCTGTGTCTGTTTTACTATGAGCCCATCAAAGGGCCTAGAGAGATGGCTCAACAGTTAAGAAAGTGTACCATTCTTATAGGACACCCAAGCTCAGTTCCCAGCACCCACAATGATTAGCTCAAACTTCCTGTAACCCCAGCTTCAGGGATCTGACACTCCAATACTCTTCTGAGCTCTGTAGGCGGCTCTACTCACATGCACAAACCTACACCCAGAAACACATATATAGATGTGATTAAAAATAACAAGCATAAAGTCTCTTTAAAGACAATCAAAAGCACCTTCCTTCAATTCTATTCACATGTTTTATCTCCAACATTTTCCTTTAGTTCTATCTTGGGATATTTCTCACTGTTCCTACATGCTGTCTACCTATCTATTACATTCTTGCCCTATTAATCACAGTGGCTTTGTCATTCTGGGCCTGATGAGTCCAACTTTCCTCATAATTCCAATCCCGATGCCTTTTCTGTCTCTTTAGTTCTTTTCCTTTTGGCATGCCTTGCAATTTTTCCTTGGTAGCTGGAGATGATGTGCCAGGGTAAAGGGACTTTTAAAGACAGTAGCAGTGGCTGGAGGAAGCCATCTACTGTCTCTTGATGGGGGTCTCATTGTTTTAGCAATCTTGTACCTCAAGACTGTGGTCCTCACAAAGTCTCCATTAGATTTTCTCCCCACTACATAGGAGAGGATGAAGGATTTCCCCCGAGGACTATCATTAGCACTCCAGCAAGTGAGGTCCTGGCTAAGCAGTTTCTCAGCCTTCTGTAGAAACCTTCTGTAGAAGAGCAGGTCCATTTTGCATCACTTCCTCTTTTTCCTGAACCCCCCCGCCCCCATCTCCCTGCTGGAACATGGAGACATCTCTCTGATATTTACTTTGAGCATCTAGTTGAGCCTCTGAAAGTAAATTTAACAAAATTGTGAGAACCTTTCTGCAACAGGGTCGCCTGTGGGTTTTGAATTCTGCGACAGCTTTTCACTGGAATGTTGCTGTCTTTGCCTTCATCTTGAGTTCAATGGGCACGAAGCTTTACATGAATGAGAGTGTTTCTCCAGTGTGTTTTCTGCAGACTGGGGGATAACTGTATCATCCTTCTCAGCTCTGTTAACACTGTGAATGATTTTAGTGGGTTTTCTGTGTGTTGAACCACGTGTACATTCATAGAAGAAACACTGCTTTCTCAAAGTGCATTATTTAATGAATGTTGCTGGACTCTGTGTGGCTAGATTACCTTTAAACTTCTCATATCAGTATTATTGGGGTTGCTCTGTTGTTCACATTTTGTTAAAATCTTAGTTGAGTTTTTGTTTCGTTTTGTTTTTTGTTTTTCAAGACAGGGTTTCTCTCAATAGTCCTGGCTGTCCTGGAACTCACTCCGTAGACCACGATCTCAAACTCACAGAGATCCACCTGCCTCTGACTCCCGAGTTCTGGGATTAAAGGCATGTGCCACCACTGCCCAGCTGTCAAATTTTTAAATGAGATATATTCTTAGCTTGTATATAGTTAAATATTTCACTTTTCCTCTTGAACTTTGGGATGGTTGAGGAAGCCCTGTCCTGTGGGCTTGGTGCCGTTGGGGGCTGTTGGGGCAGCACTTGCCTCTCCTTTGTTTATGGACTGTGTCTTCAGATGTGTTGTACTTTTTGGCACGAGTGGAACAGGCACGAGACGCGAACGAACCCACGCAAGGAGATTTATTAGAGGGGGCAAGGAGATTTATTAGAGGGGGAGTGCTCACGGGCCTGCGGAAACGTGAGGAGAGAGGGAGGAGAAAGAGAGCAGGGGGGGGGCGTGTGTGGAATGGCGCCTCTGACTTTTAAAGGCCGCGCTGCTCATGCGCAGACGGCTCGCGTAGGTGCGTCAGACGCTGGTGACGCGAATGGCGGGCAACCCAGGCTTTCGCACATGCGCACAGGGGTGGGGATAGCCACGGCCCCAGGAAGCTGCCTTTTTGACCCAGGGGTGGGGCTTCACGGGCAGCCAAATGACAACAAGATGGTCTACAGAGAAGTCTTTACCTGTGTCCCTCTAGAGCAGTGCTTCTCAACCTTCCTAATGCTGGGCCCTTTAATATACTTACTCATGTTCTGGTGACCCCCCACCATAAAATTATTTTCGTCGCTACTTCATAACTGTAATGTTGTTATTGATATGAACTGCAATATAATTCCAGTGGTCTTAGGCAACCCCTGTGAAAGGGTCGTTCGACCGACAGGGGTCATGACCCACAGGTTGAGAACTGTTAAGCCAGAGAGTTTGGGGATTGGGGATTTGAAGAAAAGAATACAAATCATCTTCATGGCTTCTAAACCATGAGATCAGTTCTCGTGGGTGTGACTGCTTTGTCTCCTGATATACTCACCGTCTGGAGGTAGGATGTTACTGATAATATATGGCACTGTGAATTGTGTTGAGTCCCATCTTTCCTTGGGAAGAAAGCTAAATGTAAATACATTTGTGTGAATTTGTCGCAGAAGAGCCCAGATTGATCAACTTTACAGCAGCTCAGCGGTAAGAAAAAAGGACCGAGGTTCAATTTGGGTTAAAAACCGTCTCCAACAGAGCACTAATTCGTTTTCGAAGGATGGCTTTTGGTTGGCACTGACAGGATAGCTATCACTTGGTGCTGGGTTCACAGATTTCCCACTGAAAAGAATTTGGGATTCTCAGTGTCTTTCCCCCCTTGAGGAAATCCAGTCCTCCATTCTGGCTTCTTCCTCACGCGCTTGGTTTCTAGGTAATATTTTCCATTAGCGCCGTGGGAGACTAAGCAATGCACTTTAGATTTCATTGTCCAAACTAATGACTTGTTGCTGGACAGAAAAATGTTGCCATCAACAGCATTTTTATTTTACTTTTTATTTTTTTATGCTATTATACACAGCTTGGTGGAGGCCAGCAGTGTGGAATGGGATTTCATCTTGGGCTTTGCCAAGATGTTTATGCAGCAGGAATGTTACTTATGTAACATTAGCCTGGAAGTGCTGCTGACGGGCTAACCTCCTGCACCCATCTCAGCTTTTATTCATTAACGAGCTGCCCTTGCTTTCAGGATACCACATTAAATGTCTAAAAGGAAAGGAAAAAACTTGTTTACTGTACAAAATAACCTAAGTCTCCACAAAAACATCCATTTGGTTAAAGGAACCACAGGGAGGTCTAAGAAGCTGGGCCGAGGACTGCTCCGATGCTCTAGGCCAGGCCCTTAACTCACTTCCCATTGCTCCCCAGAAGCAATCAAACTCAGATGTGGGAAAATAAAAACGTTTTTAAAATACAAGAAAATGATGAATGCACAAACAAGACACCCTCTTTTGCATTTTTGTGGGGGGACTCGAGACATTTCCATGTAACAGAAAGGGTCACATGAGGGAAAGCACGGAAGTTAGGCGGTCATAAACATAAATTAGCAATGCGTAATAATTGGGAGAAACTAAGAAGTGTAGGGTTAGGGCTGGCCCTGGCACAGGAAGAAATATCTGGCTGTTTATGTAAGCCATCCAGCAAAGCTCATGAGGCACACACAGGATGCTGGGGGCACTGAGCAGGATACTCCCAGCCTCCCTTCTTATCTCATCCCCCTGTTCTCTATGGCTACTGCCCAATGAGTCATCAGCAATGGGAAACGTGGAGGCTTTTAAGCAGATGTGCACCAAAAGTGTGCCAGCAGCCCACACCAGGCTGTGCCAATGCCCCTCCTACAGCAGAGCGGGGTACAGCTTCCTCAGTCTCTCCTTCACCAGGACAGTAACCATGCCGGGTTAGGCGGCAAAGCACACCTTTCTGTGACATCAACTGCACAGGAAGCGGCAAGGATTCCACACAGAGGAGACCCTGAGACTGGGCTAGAGGCCTCTCCAGGTGTTTCTCTTCTGTCCTGGCTCTGTGAACATCCTGGGAAATGTTGGGATCATAGCCTGGTTTTGGTCTGGCGTCTAGAGATGGACAGTGAGGCTAGGCTAGGACCACAATCCTGGGACGTGAATTCAAAGCTTGACAGGGACAGTATGGCTCATTAGAAGACATGTGGAGCCTTGGCCTAGATATATCAAGGGGTGGAAGACCCTGCTCTCTTACTCAATTGTTCCTCAGCTAATGCTTTCTGGGCAGTTGCTCATCATCAGGCCTGCCAAGTACAACTGAGAAGGGTCTGACTACATGGGATGATTGTGCTGTGTTTATTGTGTCAATTTTACAGAGACTGCTATTCAGGGACCCCTTTCCCCAAGTGACATGGAAGTGCTATAGGAAATCGCGCCCTGTGTGCATAACCTTCAGCTGTGAGAAATTGATGGTGCAGAGAGCACAGGAGCATTCTCATGGTTCTGGAAATGTCGGTGTGTATACCAGGGCAGGGAAAGTGGCTGGAGTGGTAAGGACCTTGCAGGAGCTCCTGGGAATGAGGAAGGGGAAGGCCTTGGCTCCCAGAACCATGCCCCGAAAGCACACTGTATCATATCGTGCAGACATCTAATGGACTCCTGCCAAATAAAGGTGCATTGCAAGCTATAAATGCAAGTCGCACGTGCTATCTATAATGTTCCAATGGCCAATTAAAAGCAAAAAAATAAACCCTAAAATAAGTGATTGAAAGTAACCTTAATAGTCACATTTATTCAACTCGATGTGTATAATATTATTCAACATGCAGTTGGCCCTTCATGTCTGAGGATCCAGGATCCTTAGTAAATATCAGATCAAGAATACTTTAAACATCTATCTGAGGATTGGAGAGCTGGCTTGGTGGTTAAGAACACTTGTTATGCAATCACAAGGACCAGAGTTTGGATCCCAGCCCCCTCCTAACAAGCTGGGAATCTGGGACATGCCTATAACCTCAGCTCTGAGTGGGGCAGAGGCAGGAGGATCACTGGGGCTTGCTGGCTTCCAGAACCGCTGAGAAGATTATTAGCACAGAGTTCCAGGAAAGACCCTGCCTCAAAAAATTAGGCAGAGAGTAACAGGACACTCAATGCCTTCTTCTGGCATCTGAGCATGAAGAACTGTGTGCACCTGAATGAACATATATATATATATATATATATATATATATATATGAGAGAGAGAGAGAGAGAGAGAGAGAGAGAGAGAGAGAGAGAGAGCACGCAAAGGTCCTTGCGCTCATAGATAAGCACTAGGTAAAGCAGGAATGTTAAACATGCAGGATTGTCTCTTCAGTCAGAGAGATTTTCCAGCCAGAAGACTGGGAATGGAGGTGGTTACCAGTCTAGTGATCTGTGCTATCTGTAGAACCAGGTCATACCAAGCCTTCGCATGCAGAACTGGAGGTGGCTAACAGTGTAGGGGATCTTTGCATTATCTGCATGACCAGAGGGTCCCCCAAGCTCCCAAAACCAGGACCAGAGATTACTAATAGCCCAAATGACCTCTATATTATTCGTATTTCTGAGATCACACCAGACCCTCCCTGAAGATAACATAGGTAGCTTAGAATCTTTTAGTTTCTACCTAGAATCTATCCAGAATCTATCTTTATGGAAGAAGTGACATTGTACTTTGAGAAGAATTTTGATGTAATTATGCTTCCTTGTGCACATGGGGGTTGTGTTGCACCAGGAAATTTTCCCCAAATGCACTATACTTAAATGTGCCTACAATGAAATGTCTGGTGCTCAGACTCTAGGAGTTTGAATCAACACTAGCTACTGAATCCTATTGAACCGGATTTTCTTCCTCACTCAAACCGATATTCTACTGGTCATGACGTTTGTAGAAACACTCCGCATATATACTCACATTTACACAGAGAAACATAATACACCACACACACACACACACACACACACACTTAATATATTTCTACTAAACACATACAGGCCTTTTTTCTTGTCATTTATCCCAAAACAATACATCAACAAGTTCTTTTCTTTTTCTATTCTCATGTTTGTATGTGGGGTGTGTGTGTGTGTGTGTGTGTGCGTGTGCGCGCGCTTGCATGTGTATGGGCGCACATGTGGAAATGGGCATGCATTTATATATGTATGTGTGTGTGTGTCTGTGTGTGTGTCTCTGTGTGTGTGTAGCAACAAGTGGAGGCCATAGGTTAAGTGTGGAATTGTCCTTTATTCTGCTTCCACTTTGTCACTGAGGTAGGGTCTCTCAATCAAACTCAGAGGTCACTGATATAGACAGTCTCACAGCCAGCTTGATCCAGAAATCCCCTGTCTCTGCCTTCTGCGGCTAGACCTGCTGGCAGGCCGCACACCTCCTGTGTTTTGTAGGGATGGATCTGGTCTTCCTGCTTGCACAGCAAACATTTTAACCATGGAGCCCCTCCCCATCCTCTTTGCATTTACCATAATAAAGACAGGACCTGCATCATGAGAACTACAAAATGTCAATCAGATCACCTTGGTCAAAGATGACCCAAATACAGGCAAAGGCATCTGCATTCCCAGGCTGGAAGTCTGCAGGGTAGAGAAAGCAATTCTTCCCAGCGGATCGCTATTTTATCACAATTCCTGGTACACCCTGTAAGGTTCTTGTAGATACAGATAAGATTGCTCTAAAATTTACACAGCAAGGAAGAGAACTCGGGAAACAGTTTTTGATAAAGAAGGAGGAAGCTGGAGGAAGCAAGGGCCTGCTGCTAAGACTCACTGTGGAGTCACAGCTGAGACAGCACAGCTTTGGCAGCAACAGACACATAAGCCAGTGGCCCAGCCTGTTCCTCCACCCCGCTCTATGGATGCTGCGACCACCTGATGGGTCAGGAGTGTTCTCTCCTCCTGATCCTCTCTTGTCTCTATTAATCCCAGGGGAAGTTGAAGGTGGGTGGTTAACTTCCATACCAGGCTGGCAGGGCTTCTCTGGGCAAGAGGGCAGCTTCTATATATTCCTAGCTGACTTGTGACCCCAACCCTGCACTCCACTGCTAACCCCCTGAGCCACCTGTGGTGTAGGAGGGTCCTTCTGTATTGGGTTGCTTTTATTGGTTAATAAAGAATCTGCCTTGGCCTTCTGATAGGGCAGGACTTAGATAGACAGGATAAAGAGAAGAGAATGCTGGGAAAAGGACAGAGCCAGGGAGAGCTGCCCGCCATGAAGCCTGCCAGGTCAGAGATGCTGAATCTTTCCCGGTAAGCCACGACT
>PVIU01013111.1:0-35649 GCA_004026605.1 Ondatra zibethicus | reverse complement strand
AAATGAATACAGTTTCCGTGTAATTATTTCGAGTACGCACTGGGAGCCGGGCAGGACAGAACAAGGGGCCTGGCGCTGGGAACACAGCCCGAGCCCCTCAATACAACACACCTGTGTTTCTTCTCAGGAGCCCCTAAACACTGCAGGTGCTGCCTCACCTCTACCTTGACCCCTCCACTTTGTCTCTAGAGAGCCTTTGGTGGGGCCATTGGGAGGACTATGCCCAGAGTCCCAGATCGTGGTTTTCTGGCCTTGGCATCTCTGATATTGTGGGTATCTTTTACTGATCCCTGGCACTTGTGAGGAGTCTTCCCAGAGTCCAGGGGCTCTCTGTGATGTCACCCCACACATTTCCAGAGTCTGATTTACAGTCTTCCATAGGCTGTGGTCATTGCTGTCTTAAAGCTGTGTGTGTGTCCCTAGGAGTTGAGTCTGGACTACGCAGGACAGTGCCACTCTTCTGGGTCCTTTTTCTAGGACAGTCAGCCTCTACCTTGAATCTGGGTCAATGGAAAGAAGCGCTGGAGGAAGGAACGCTTCCGTCCACAGAGCTCTCCTCACACCTTCCTGGCACGGCCCATGTGAGACGTGAGGTCTGGAAGGCCATCCCTTCTCCCTGCAAGTGTGCAGGATGTGAGCCAATCATTCCATTATATGTGGTTATGAGGCCAAGCCCCGTGCCAGGAAAAGCACACTGCTGGGCATGCATGTCCCTGGAGTAGTTTGGATGAAGGGCTAGGGATGAGTAGAATTGGCAAAGAAGGAAGAGGGACCAGTGACCAGTGGTAGAAGCAATGTAGCAGAAGGTGTCAGGTAAGAGGGGACAGCCATCAGCTGGCCAACTAGGCTGAAGCAGTACGCCAAGCGTGGGCAGAGGCTTAGGCAGACAGCGTTGGGCTATGGGTTTATTTTGGAGTGTTTTTATAGACAACACACCAAACTTGGATGGGAAGGGGTAGGCCTGGGGTACCTGACTACAGTCTTCCCACCACCCCCAACTCCCCACAACTCACAGGTGATCCAAGCTAGGTACTTAGCAGGGTCATGGGGCCAGGGAGGATACAGAACTCTCCCAGGCAGGTGGCCTTTCAGCTTCTTTTTTTCATGCTTCTGAGGACCCAGCCTTCATTTCGTCCCTTTCCTGATAGCGCTCTGCCTTTCCTTGGAGGGTACCCGCTACAACCACATTCTATCACATAGCATTGTTGTGTATCTGTTTCCTCCAAGACGAAACCATCCCATTCTTCGGGCATCCTCCTTAAACAGGAAGGTAAAACAACTCCAAATAGCTTCAGGAAGTCCCTGAAACTGACCAGATTCACTAGGCCCCTCCCTACTAGAGTAAGCAATAAAAGTTGGAACTCTCTCTCAGACAAGAAAAACTGCCAGAAACAAAAAACAACAACAACAAAAAAAAAACCAAAAAAACAAAACAGATTTTCAGACAAAACAACCTGCAACGGTGACCTTGAGACCAGCCCCACCACCAGGAAGAGACTTAGACCAACTGGGTCACTTGGAAAGGACACCTTTGAACTGTCAGCTGCCTGCAGGCTGTCCAGTGTATTTCCTGCCTTTGTGAGCTCTCACTCATACCGGGGTGAACTTTGGTGATGCAGCTGTCTTTGAGTCATTTCTGTTCCTGCAAGTGACCCCTCACCCATATTCCTGTAAGTAATCCCAATAAAAGGCACTGGTTTACCCAGCTGGACTTTGGTGGTACCCATACACTGGTCTGTTATGGGATTCCTATCTGGGGTGAGTGGACATGTGTGTTGTTTCTCCCCAGAAAGTTTTGTCACATGACAAGCTTTGTACCCTGCAATGCTACCTCCACTGTGGGGAGGGGGGGTGTGGGTAGAGGGACGGAGGCGGGGAGTGGGAGCAGGGCTAAAACAGCACAGCTCACCCTTGGCAACGGGATAACTTTGGGGACAAACATGTGGTCTAGTTCAAGCCAATATAACCCGATAAATTTCCTCAGCCCATTGCCCTGTGTGTCGCCCAGGCTGCGGCCCTGGAGCTGCTGAAGCATGGCTCCTTGGAAGAATCTGCCTGAGCATGAAGTCAAGCCAAAGAAAACTGAGCAAGAGTAGACAGTCCTTCAAGACAGCTCTACCTGAAGCCACTCGGCTAACTTCAAAATTGCATGAATCAGTGGATTTCCTTTCAGCGTAAGCCCGTCTGACTTGTGTTCCTATCCTTTGGACTTGCCAAGTTCTGGCTAACCTAGCATCCCCAGCCAGGCCTCATTCTCCTCATCCTTCCTGTGGGTAGGTGAAAGAGCAGAGCTTTTCTCAATCTGTCACATGGCATGGGGCCTCTCCTGCCTCCAGCCCTCAATTAGGGACCTGTAGGTTGACTGTCTCCACGTTCCTCGTGCAGCCTTGGCCTCGCTAGTATGCAATTCTACAGACATTTATCATTTTCCTGCTTTGCCTCAGACACACTGCCAATTAATTTCCAGTGTGCTGCGCTTGCCCCAGTTCAGACTCCAGCCCCTCCGATCCCACAGGACAGGGGCTTGTCTCTGGAAGAGACACACTCTGAGTTTCAGAGCCCAACTGCCACACACTGTCCTGGCTCCCGATGGCTCCCGGGAGGATCAGGCCTGGCAGGGCAGATGAGCTGTGAACACACAATGCTGAGGGTCGGGGCGGGGAGGGAGGAAGGCTAGTGTGGGGAGGAGCAGGGCTGTTTTTTCCAGTGGCCTTTTCCAAGCAAGAGGGGACTGAAATGTGAGCTCCCCCTGATTTAACCACAATAAGAGCTGCCAGGGCACCTGGGTTCCTCCTGCATGTGCCAGGAATGGTGTGGCTACACCTCCACAGTGGTGGAAAATATCATGGGGGTGACAGGGACAGAGTCACCAGGGACTTCCTTCATGTGGACTAATGGTATTTCAGCCCTGCTTAGGATTGGGCACTTTCTGTTTTGCTATTCTCCTGCTGGGTATTGGAGGCCCGAGGAAAGTAATTCCACACTTCTGAACCTCAGTTTCTCCCTTCGCCAGCTCTGAGCCTCTTCTCTGGGGTCTGAGACAGCATGGGGATCAAGGACTCTAAAAACAGGGATAATCCCAACCAGGATGGGGGAGCAGTGCAGGTGGGAGAGGGCTGTTCCCAGGACTCAAGAGGAAGCCTGGGGGCCAGGGGCGAGGATTGCCTCAGGAGGCCTGAGAGCTGTTCTAAGAATAAAAGTATACTGTCCAAGTCAGGTGAGAAGCAAGACTTTGAAAGGAGAGAGAGTCCATGAAAAGCTGCCAAGAACAACCCGAGACATATGCTGTTGTGTGGAATAATGAGGAAAAGCTGCCCTTCTCCCACAGTGACGTAAATCATCCTGCGACCGGAGCCCCTGTCCAGCATCTAGCTCTTCACAGCTGTCTCAGAAAAGGACTGGAGGGGGGGTGAACAAGTGTGTGGCCGGAAGGAAAGAAGGGGGTGCTGAGAGCCCTATGGTGAGATTCGGTGGTGGAGAAGAGAAAGAGAGTGAAGACGGGAGACAGAAGTACTCAGAGACGGAGAAGAGCCATCTTGATTCTGATCTCTTGGTCCCAAGTTTGCTCCATGAAGCAGAGAGCAGGCATCTGATAGACTAGGGACTATGATCAGAGATGTAAGAGAAGTGCGGAGACCAAGGGGAGCCAGGCAAGGTCTGGCTGATGGTGGTATTAGAGAGCTTGGTTGCTGCCAACCTGGAGAGCCCTTCCCTATAGCCCCCTCCCCAAGAGCCGAAAAGCACTGGACTGAGCAGGGAGCTTCGAGACACTGGCTCCTGATCCCACCTCTGTCGTTGGTTGCTTTTACTCTTTACTATTAGCTCCTTTACTCTTTTGGTTCTTTGCGGCTAACCACTCAACTCCCAAATAAATACACACATGGAGACTTATTCTTACTTCTGAATGCCTGGCCTTAGCTTAGCTTTTTTTCTTGCCAGCTTTTCTTAATTTAAATTATCCTGTTTGCCTTTTGCCTCTGGGCTTTTATCTTTCTCTGTTTCTGCATTTCTTTCCTTACTTCTTACTCCCTGGCTAGCTGTGTAGCTGGGTGACTGACCCCTGAAATTCTCTTCCTTTTCTCATTCCTTGATTTTTCTTCCCAGATTTCTCCTCCTACTTATTCTCTCTGCCTGCCAGTCCTGCCTATCCTTTCTCCTGCCTTGCTATTGGCCATTAGCTCTTTATTAGACCAATCAGGTGTTTTAGACAGGCAAAGTAACACAGCTTCACAGAGTTAAACAAATGTAGCATAAAAGAATGCAGCACATATTTGCATCATTAAAGCAAATGTTCCACAGCATAAACAAATGTAACGCACCTTAAACACCGCAACACACATCTGTTCTCTTCATATCAAATTATCTTGGAATAACTTGTGGACCTTTAGGTGGTGTTCTCTGAGGGGCATGTGGCTGAGCACCTGGTGAGTGGGGCTTCACAGTCAGTTACATCCACAGCACACATGAGGCATGCCTGGACACTCCTGAACACTGGGACCATGGAGAGGAGGAACTTGGATAGTCACTCTAACAACCCTCAGCCCTGGCTGCTCCTTCTGACGTAGAAACATGCTAGAGACCCATTTGTAAGGATGTTCGAAGCACTACATTTAGGCCCAAACCCACCCATGTCCCTGTCCGAAGAAGAACCTGGTCCTGTCTTCAGGATCATCCTGGGGGAAAGAGATGCCTGTGCTCTCTTTTCCAGATCAGACTTGGGACCAAGAGATCAGAAACAAGATGGTCATACTCGCCCCTCCCACCCCCTCCTCCCTCCTCTTCCATCCTTCCTCCTGAAGTTCACAGTCTGTTTCGTACAATCTTGATGCCTGATGACAGAAAGCTAGATGGGTTTTTCTTTGGGCCTCCAGATCACACACACACACTCACACACACACACACAAAATGATACAGAGACTTACTATTAATTATGAAGGCTCAGTTTATAGCTTAGGTTTGTCCCACTAGCTCGTATAACTTAAATTAACCCATATCTTTTAACCTACATTATTTTACGTAGCTCACTTACCTTTACTCAGTACTGCCCAACCTGCTTCCTCTCCATCTGACTGGTGGCTCTGCTTTCTTCTTCCTCTCTAAGTCTTCTCTGTCCCCAGAAGTCCCACCTAACCTCTTCCTACCTAGCTAATGGCCATTCAGTTCTTTATTAAACCAATCACAGTGGCACATCTTCATATAGTGGGTAGCACACACAGAGGAGGAGATGAAGGGAACACCCAGGGCTATTCCAGCTTCCACAGCCAGGGAGCTCCAAGGCCAGCCCAGGACATCTTGGTAAAAACCTAGCCACTTTGGTAAGGTGGCTTGACTCTCTGTTTCTCTACATCAGAGCAACCTGAGCCAACAAGGGAGCCCATAGAGCAGACCTGGGCGTGGGGGCTGCTCATCAGAGCCCAGAGGTCCAGAGAGTCACTGCCCACTAACCTGGGCTGAGCCAAACAGGTACTGCCCACCATGCCCAGAATCTGAAGATGACGCTTGCTGGGATTGGGTCATGGTGGATCCTAGAATTCTAATGTAGGCCTTGGATTCCAGCCAAGCTAACTCGAGTTAATTTCCTCATACTATGACAAAATCCCAACAAAAGCAACGTATGAGAGAGTTAGGGTTATTTTGGCTCACAGTATGAGAGGATACAGTTCATCGTGGGAGGAGAAATCACAGCGGCAGGAGCATGAGGCGACACATTGTATCTAGTAAGTAGAGAGCGATGAATACTCAGCCTGCCAGCCCCCAACCCCCGCTGCAAGGATTTCCTCAAGTCTTTATGTTCACTACAGAAAAAAGATTTTAGGAGCCTGGGACTATGGCAGGAGGGGATTGCTCTAAGCCCTCAGGGATTGTAATGACAGGCAAGCCCTGACTTGTTGTTCATAGAACAAATGACCCGCTTTCCTCCCAGCCAGAGGGCACAGTGGGAGCTTGTGGAGTCCTTCCTGTCTTTGGGATTCCAGATGCTACCTCCTCCACAGCCTTTGCTCTCTTCTTGGGGAGCCCCAGACCCAGCAAGGTCTCTTTGCTTTGTGAACATGTACAAAGGTAGCCACAGGCACTGGAGATAGATGGGGAAAACTGGCCCTAGGCGTCTACCTTCTGTAACTGTGACCTCACCCTCTTGCCTGGCCAAGCCTCTTCCTTCCATCCACCCTACCTGAAAGCCAAGAGCATGGGGAACAAGAGAATTCACCTCCCTTCGAATCTCCTCTGCTTTATGATTGCCGTAGAGATTTACAGTCCAGATGAGTCCAGCATGGACGCATTAGATCAGTGTTTCAGCTTGAGCTGCCTGGCCAAGTCCATGACAGCACTGCCCTCCTGGGATGACCAGCAGCTGCCCGGCCTCAGGGTCACCTCCCTGACTTCCTGAGAACTGCCAGAATGACCCACCCAGGCAGGCAGCCTACGGCTCCAGATGTAGAGGCCTCGCCTGCCACTGGCTGGAGACTTCCTCAGCAATTCTGAGTCCCCAAGGGCTCCTGGCCTTCTGTGGATTCTCCAGCAGCCCCCGATGGAGCCATGGAGGCAACCTGAGCAGGAATCCAGGTGGGCCACAGTTGTTATCCCAGCTCCTGAGAACTGGCAATTCAAGTGTTTACATGCCGCTCGGCTCAACAACAGCACTGGCTTTGCTTCAAGGGACTCAGTTCTCCATCTTTTGAGGCCGGGACTTTTGACATCTCCATCATATAGAAGATGAAATAGAAGTATGGAGCGTGTAAGAAACATGCCTTGACTCCAGACAGTGGGAATGGGGGTGTCGCCGACTCTTTGTCTGCTTTGGGACCTATTCCCTTCTGGGTTGCCTCCTCTAGCCTTAATAAGAGAGAGGAGGTGCCTACTCTGACTGTAATGTGATCTACCAGGCCAGGACTGGCTGATATCCATGGGAGGCCTGCCCTTTTCTGAAGAGAAAGGAGGAGGAATGGATGCGGGGAGGCTGGGGAAAGGGACAGGGAGAAGAGGAGGGAGGAAGAGGGAAATTGTGATCAGCCTAGGAAAAAAATTAATTAATTAATAAAAATAATAAATAAATAAAAAGAAATAAACATGCCCTGGCTGGTTTTTCCTGGGACTCCCCCCCAGGAGTCTAGATGAGGGGCCATCATTATTGTTTGCTGACACAGTCACTGAGAGCTGGGACAGGAGCTGATATATGCCACTTGTGCATGTGTGCAGCTGCTAGCACAGGGCTGACCCACGTGACAACAGAGCAAGTGGCTACCAAGCAGGGAAAGCGCTCCTGACCACCTCCTTCCCCGACAGCCTGGGTCTTCCTGGAAGCACTGGGCCATTGCCCTTCCAGCCACCTCTGAGTTCTGTAATCCTAGAACCAGCCAGCCTAGCCTGCTGGGGGCAAAAGCTCTTCCCTGATGCCACGCATGCTTCCTCATGCTAACCACACCAACTCATTGACTTCGATGAAGTATGTGGAGTCTGGGAGATGTATCCTTTGATTGAGCGGCTCTCATTTGGAATTTGAGAAAAGCAGCTAAGGCAATAATAATAAACAGTTATTTCTCATCTGTCTAGAGTGGCGGATCCACTCTAAGGGATCGACATATTCCCATCAGCCTACCATGGATTCTGCCCAAACCTTTGTGACTAGTTGAGGAAGTCAATGCTCCTTTCCCAGTGGGCCAAAGGTGATTGGTTCTCTAGAGGAAACAGAGCACTGGACAACCCGATCAGAAGGCTTCCAGCCAAAGACTAGACAAACCAGACACCGCCAGTCAAAGGCTAAATCAGAAGCTTCCTCGGGGGTTTTTAACCTGGGATGAGATCAGGCCAGGCCACCAGAGGAAAGGGAGCTGTACATGAACAGTCAGTGTTTGGGAAGGAAAGGGGAGGGGGTCCTCATGAGCTGAGCTGAGTGGCCTGATTCTTCTGGTGGGGGGAGTGAGGGGAGCAGATCCCATTACAGCTGGAAAAGGAGACCTTGTTCCAACACTGATTTATGCGGAAGCAATCCCAAAATGAAGTTACTGTGACAGAATCAACTCTAGAAAGTACCTTCTTCTCCAAATAGCCAATCCCTAAACAGTTTTGACTAATAGTTTTTACATTCATAAACACAGAGTCAAAAACCCTCAGGGTTGAGACAGTGACTTCAAGATACTCTCCTCCTGGCCTTGCCTGTCTCTCCCCCTCTCCCATCCGGACATGCCTCGGAGACATTAATATGTAATTTCTTATGAAGTCAATACTCCACATTTAATTCTTTTGTTTGCTTTTTTATCTTTTGCTTTTTTTTCTTTCAAGATAGGGTTTCTCTGAGTAATAGTTCTGGCTGTTCTGGAACTCATTTTGTAGACCAGGGTTGGCCTCAAACTCAGAGGGAGATCCGCCTGCCCCTGCCTCCCAAGTGCTGGGATGAAAAGTGTGCTCCACCGCCACATTTATTCTTAACGTACTTTCTGTCGTTTGTTGGTGACAGGCCTCCTGTCCTAGAACTTGTCATGTATGGCCTGCAACTTTCCAGGCTGGCCTCCTTCCTGCAATCTTCTGGTCTACGATCATTTCCCCAACATTGGTGTTACAACCCCACTATACTCTGTCTTATGCAAAACTGTGCGTTTTAAAGCCTCCCCTTAAGTAAGGTACTTGGAAGCCCATGGTTAGCGTCCTTCAAGTTTTTGTATGTTGTTTAAAAAATAATAAAAAAGATTTGTTTTTCCTCTCACATTTCTTTCTCCTAATTTGATCAACTCCCCAAGACTTTGTCCTCTATATTAAATGTGCAAACCAGTCCTAGTAGCCTATGTCTGGAATCCTAGTACTTGGCAGGCTGACACAGGAGAATTGCAAGCCATAGAGAGACTGTTTAAAAACAAAGAGAAAAGTGCATGGGCTCTTCCTGCCATGAGACTTGTATCCTTAACTATGTCTTCTTGGTTTGCTAGGCTTTCCCCTCTCACACTAAACCCCTAAGTATGCTAGAAGGCGGGTCAAGTTCAAAGGTGGCATGGATCCATGTTGTTTGCAGTTGCCACTAGACAAGGTGCACCGTGAGCCACAAGACAGCCTTTTTCTATGCAGCCCGTCCCCCTTTGTCTCATCAGCTGCCAGCAGAGCAGTGATCTGGGACCTTTTTCCTCCTCCCAAGTACAGGCTGTTGTGTCCGTCCTTTCTGTTACGATGAGAAAATGCCCGTGATACCTACTTACAATAAATAAAATGATTATTTTGGCTAACAGACTTAAAGGGCTCAACCAGTGATCAATTAATAATCCCTGTTGCTTTGGGCCTGTGGCAAGATTGCATGCCCTGGAGTGTGCAGTGGGAAAAAACTGCTCGTCTCGTGGAGGGAGAGAGAGGCAGAGCAAGAGCACTGGAGTCCTGGAATATCCTTCAGAGCAGGATCCCAACAAGCTCAAGGCTTCTCACTAAGGCCCATTTCCCCATACTACCAACTAAGAACCAAGCTTTCATCATGTGAACCTTTGGGGGACATTTCCGGTCTCAACTAAGACAGCTGACTGTCAGACAGGCCAAGGAAGCCACGGACACAACCGGACACAACCGGACACAGCCTCCAGAAGGCTTTACTTTCTGACTTCGGCCCAGTTTCCAGAAATTCATAAAGAGTTTTTGATGTCTCCACCTGGCCTTTCTGCAAACTGACTTAAGAAAGACTCAGCTGGGCTTGCTGTCTGAAGCTAAGAGGTAGAGAAAGGAAAAAGGAGGAAGTCGGGAAAAAAAGTAGGAAGCAATGGGGCATAACAGCAACATGGGGTCTGGCCGTTGTCATGAAGAATGCCCAGAGCCACCGCACAGACTTCATCCCAGGGTGGAAGTGTCAGGCAGGCCTGAGGCTCGGAGAAGGTTCCAGGCCTAATCAGACTTGGGAATTGAGACGTGCCCTGAGCCCCATGTCATCCAGCCCGGCAAGCCTTGGAACTGGCAGGAGCCCGGAGGAAAGAACAGCAGGTAGAGAGCCTTGGCATCCGCTCCACCTTGGCAATGCCCTTTCTCATCCTCCCCCCTTGCTCTATGAGAGTCTGGAGCATGTGTGCCTCTTCTTGATCATGAGAGAAAGCTGTCAAAATCGTATGAATTGTATGAGCTGCTTGTTCGATGCGGCTTTTTGGGGGGGGGAAATGTATTTCAAGCTTACGGTGAAATAAATTGCATTAAGAACAGTGGTAACACGCAAGCCTCATCAAACCCATCACTTCCTAATTAATTTTACTATTAGGTGCCTCTTTGTCTATAATCATTGTGTTGTGCCTATGATGAAGATATCCTATAACAAGCGCATATGTCTTCTCAACGCCGTTCAGTGAGGCCAAGTAGATGAGAGTGTTTATAACAAGTGCCTCAGGAACTTTCTCATACAGCCTCCACCTGCCCCAGTGCTCCCCACCCCCACCCCAAAATGCTGACTATCAAGCACTTACCAGCCCAAGGCTGATTCCAAGTTCCATGTGTGTGGGAACTGTGGGATTCTCCTTCCGCATCTATGACGAGGGTTCAATTCATGGTCCGCCACGATGCACTGAATGGGGAGGGTAGCATAGTTTCTTCCCTAAATGTTTAAACATCTCTCTCCATGGGAGGCTGGCTCCAGAGCCCCTGTAGGGATAAAGGATCTGTAGGTGCCCACCTAAGTCCCTTACAGAAAACGGCATAATGTCTGTGGAGATCCTAGAGCATGCTCCTGCTGACTTCAGACCCCTAGAAATGGCTTAGGACACCTAACACCTCGCAAATGCTGTGGAAATGTTACCGTGTGATGTTCAGGAGGGAAGGCTGAGAAAATACTCAGTACAGAGACAATTTTCTTTTTCAAACCATTTTTCATCCTAAGTTGGTGACTTACATGAGTGTGGGACCTGTGGATATGGAGCTGGACAGTAAGCAGGGCATGTTTAGGGTTCAAGGCCAACATCAGTCTGGTGAAGGTCACCACTTTGAGACAAGCAGGTGGCCTAGACTTGCATCTTGTCACGTCTCCCCGTCTCAAACAGCAGAAGACCTGTTCTTCTTTGCCCATCAGTTTTAATTTGAGCCCCTCACCCTGACTCCAATTTAGGTCAAAATCTCTCCAATTACCTCCTTATTTACAGACATCAAAATCAAAAGCTAAGATCCTGCCGGGGAACGCTCCAGCCTGTCCTCGGGCCAGATCTGAAATTAAATAATAACAAAACTCCCAAGCCCAAAGTTGTCCATTGCCTGAAATATGCAGCTTACATTTGAGTTCACATGACTCAAAACTACACAGCTGGTGACCCCTCCCTCTCAAGCTGATGGAAGGTTTTTTGGTTTCTTTTTCTTTAACTTGAAACTACCTTCTCTGTGCACTTCCGCTCCTCGGGCTCCTGCTTGGCCACACAGGGCATATAAAAACCCCATTTGGAGAATTGCTTCTTTCCCATGAGGCTCTTCGGTCCAGTGTAATTTAAGAAACACACAACTCCTGCACCCAGCTCTAGGGGTCAAGGTAGTTTCCTCCCTCAGAGGGAAGCAGGAGGAGGAGGCAGAGCTGCTTCTAACTTAATCCTGCTGTCTTCTAGAGATGCAAAACACCTTCCCCACAGAAGAGGTAGATAGGCTGGCTACAGGGAAGCCACAGTAAATTCTGAGCAGGCGTCCCTGGCTAAAGTGCTGGCAGGGGCTGGAGGGAGAATTCACAGGAAATGCGGAAATGCGTCAGATGTGAGCTGCGCTTAATTCTAAGTAGCAGGGCTGTGGGTTCTGTTGATTCTTTCCCTCTGTCTCAGTCTGTGATGGAACAAGGTGGCATTTTGTTTGATTCAGGTGGGGAAGCTTTGGGGCTTGTTTCTGATGTGAGGACAGTGGTGTTCTGGTCTTTGAGTGTCCCCTGGTCATTTGCTGCATAAGCCATCTCAGATCTGCTTCTTCCTTGGCCAGTAGCGTGAAGGAACTGAGTGGGGGGGGGGGAATGGTGATTCCAATGCTTAGACAAGCCAGGAGATGGGTATGTGTGTAAACAAAACATCTCTAACAGCGTTGAAGCACTGTGTGATTGCGAGGCCTGCACCCATCCAGTGTTCTGAGACACGGTCTCACTGAATTGGGACTTGAAAACTAAGATGGATGGTTTGGCAGGCAAGCCCCAGGGTGCTGTCTGTCTCCACCTTCCCAGTGCTGGGATTGCAGGCCCATACACGACACCTGACCATTTACAGCTTTGCACAAGGGTACTAGGGATCAGTTCAGGTCCTCACACATGCATAGTGTACTGACCGTGCTGCCTCCCCAGAACCTCAGTAGTTCCCTTCCCGTCTCCATGGTTTCACATGTTTTGGATGTTTCAAGTAAATGGAACCATACAACATTTATCCCTTTGTGCCTGGCTTCTTTTACTTGCCATGTGCTGTCAAGGTTCCTCCATGCGGCAGCACCCATCTCTCCCTTTCCTGGCTGCATAATATTCCATCCTGTGGAGATAGTGTCCCTTATGTGTCCACCTATCTGCTGGCAACTGTTTCCATTTTTGTTTGTTTCTTTGTTTTTTACAGAAGAATGCCACTGAGAGCGCTCTTGTGGAAGTTTTGATGTGCCCACATATTCTTACTTTTCTTGGATACATTCTCAGAAGTGGAATTTCTGGGTCACAAAGTGTCTCCGTATTTTACCAGCTGATGAACTAGACGTTTTACTCTGAAGACATTTTCCTCCAACAGCCAGATCGCCTCACAACTGAATGGGGAGGGGTGTTTGTTAGCCAACCGAGGACTTAGGGAGGAAGCTCTACTTAATGTCACTTTATTACAAGCAAGATTTGGGGAGGTTGGCATTATTTTGCTGCCTCTGAAAGCAGCAACTCTATACACACACACACACACACACACACAGAGATGCACATACACTTGTACACATAGGCACATACACTTGTGCACACATGCACATAGACACATGTGTATGCACACACACGTTCACACATTGCACATATGTACACACACATGCTCATATATAGATGTGCATGCACATCTACGCACACAGTTGTACGCACATGTGTACAGGTATAAACACATGTATACACGTGCATGCACACATATATACACACATATACTTGCACATTTATACACATGTATATGGGTGTAAGTACATGTATACACACATGCAAGCACACATGTACATATACATATGTACACACACATTTACACACATGTACACAGGTGTAAATATATGGGCACACATGCATACACATGAGTATGTGTACACACACAGCCACAATCACCACCTCTGGGAATTCAGACTCTTGGAGGGTTTGTTAGCTTGCTTATCCTTGGCCAAAGAAGCCAATAGGTATAATGGGATTCTTCTTCTGTAACAAAGTCTAAAGAGTTTTGCTCTCACTTCCCAAGGTGGGGACCGATCTGCTCTCTATCACTTATGCTGTTAGAAAGATCCAAGAGAAAGGCAAGGATGCTGCTGAGCAGCTGCCACCCACCCCACCCCCCATTACCCCCGTGCTTGGGGAATGGCCATCAGTCACCAGTGTTTGGTTGTGAGTGAGGACTGGCCTAGAGCCCAGAACCCAGAGGCAGACCCAGACAGAGCTACACAGTCCTGCCTCTTCCCCATCCCCACCCTGGGGTGCTGGGAGTCCATCTGTGTCCATTAGTACTCGGGGAGCAGGCCTGAGGCCCTGGGAGGAAGTGAGCAAGCAGCCTAACCAGGTGCTTGCCCTCTCCAACAGCACTGCTTGGATGACGGCAGCTTTCCAGGTGGGAAGTGCAACATCCTGGCGTCTTAGGGGCCTGGCCAGAGATCCAGATGTTTGGCGTTCACAGACCCCAAACCTGGGTGATTGAATCTGACACGTTTTTTAATAGGGTGTAGGCACAGCTGTCCAAAGGAAGCTCGTCCGTACTCATTCCTTCCCTCCTGGCCCCAGTGTGCTCCAAGTTCCAATTCCAGGCAACCTTTGGCAGCTCATTCTTCCACTCTAACACCGGGAAAATCCCAAGAGTCCCCCAAACACATGAGAAGGGGGGACCTGGATTGCTTCATGGAGGGGTGGAAGGGGAGCTCACAAAAATCAATTCAGTGGAAGGAGGGATCCATTTGCAGCTACGGCCTCAAGTAGACAGTCTTTGAGATCTTTCTATGCTCTACGTCTGAAGACCCTCATGCAGGTTTGACAGACTCCCTTTAGATACCCAGGGGTGTGGCCTTCTGAGACCGCAAAGGACAAGGAGGGGAGGAGCCTCTTGCTTCTTGGTCATTTTCTCCCCACTCAGTATCCCTGGACTCCCTACAGATGAACGTGATCCTACAGACGAACCACCTGAAATTTCCAGAATGTACCTTGCCTCTGTGGGTCTTTTCCATCATGTTTTGGCTCAGCTCCAAGTGCCTTCCACAAGCACAGGGCTAGGAATATATTTCAATGGCAGATAGTCTCCTGGGTAGAGGAAGGGGCCCCATCCATATCTGTAGCTCCTGCCCCAGACCAGAACCCAGAATGATACCAATGCTTTCCCAGTAGAAATTTGTTGAACGAAATGAAATTCCATCAATGGAAATGGAACAAGCTAACTGCTGGGAGGCAGAGAAGCAGCAACAAATGCACATAGAGGCCTCCAGAGGTTCAAAACCTCAGGCTGGGACATGCCATTCAGGAGTTTAGTATCTGCCTCCTTTGAGAGGGTTGATAGCCACTAACTTGACATGGCCGATCGGGAACCTGTAGTTAGGACCCAAGGTGTTCAGCACTTGGTGGAGAGTGGGACTGGGTCAGACAATCCTAGGAAGGTAACGCAGATCCTGCGGAGGGCCAGCCTCGGTCAAAGCCCAGCCCTGCAGCCTCATTTGTGTCTCTAAAAGGAAGACACATCAGCAGGCTCCCTGGCCACCCCTCAGCACCCAGCACTCCTTCCTGAGTCTGAGTTCTTCCTGGGCAGATAGGGGCAGAACCTGGCTCCCAGCAGCTCTGTATGGCATTCTCCTGTTGCAATAGACAAGACCTGAAATGTCCCCAAAAGCTGAGGGAAACAAAGGCTGTCTCAGTCTGAGGTGCTGATACGAGACGGTAGAGCCTCTAAGCGGTAGGGCCTGGTCCCTGGGGTATGTGTTTGAATGGGGTTTAGGACTCTGGTTCCTCCAGTTACTAAAGTGCTTCCCAGCTGCCTTGAGGTGAGCAGCTTCCTCAGTTAGCTTCCACTATGTGACCACAGCCCCACAGAGCCAGATGAATGTGGCCTCAAGCCTGGAAACTCACCCAGAATATCCCTTGCCTTACATTAGATTAATTTGTGTCGAGCATTTGCTATGTGACAGGAAGCTGTCACACCTGCCTCCGGGGACTAAGAAAGATTTGCTTGCTGGAGCTCAGGTTAAGTGGCCATCCCCCAGCCTCCTTTCCTCCATCAGAAATCCTTTCTTTCACTTTACATTTCTAGACAATTTCTGTTTACACTTAGTAGACTATAATGTGTTTTACTTTAAAACTATACGGATAAAAGCAGGAAGAACAAACTGGGATGTGAAGGGAGCCAGGAGAGCTCAGGGAAACTAGAGTTAGCTAATAAGCTCCTCCTGGCTGTCTTGGCTGTGGTGTCAATTTTATGAGAGTCTACTCATGTGACATTTCATATTTTAATTAGTCATTGCTCCTTGAATGCCAGCTATACCTCCAGGAAGCTGTTAAGAATAAAAACAGGTTGGGAGATGGCTCAGCTTGTTGCTCAACCAGAGGACCTGAGTTCAGGTCCCAGCACCTGTATTCTGTGGCTCACAACCACCTGTAACTTCAGGGAATCCAACACCCTTTCCTGGCTTCCGCAAACACTCATATACACACACATACACATACACACACAGAGAGACACACACAGACAGATACACAGACAGACACGCAGACCACACATACACACCACACATAGAGACACAGACAGACAGACAGATAGACCACCCCCCCAACACACACACACACACACACACACACACACAAATAAAAATAAAACAAATCTTTAAAGACAGATAAATGTAAATGTCCTAGGGATGTAGCTCAGAAGTGGAGCATTTACTCAGTGTAAAAAGGCCCTGAATTTCATTCAGAGCACTGCAAAAACAAACAGACAAGTAAAAGAAAGAAAGAGGGGCCATTTGAATTGGGAGAAAAGGAACCGTTGCCAGTGTAGCTCGGTAAGTTCAATGAGTCACGTGGGGACAGTGTGTCTGGCATTTGCTTGAACAAGTCTGTAATGGCAGGTGAGGCTGGGTCCAGCACAAGGCTCATTCACCTTTGATACCTTCTTCTCCCACCTTGTCTCCTCCTGGGGCTGGCTTCTCTTTCGTCTGGTGCAGCTGAGCTTTAAGGACTTCAGGTCCCAAGAGACCAGGCCCTCCAGGGGTGAACGACAGGAGAGCCACACCTGCTCCCATTCTGTCATTAGGGGGATGCCTGCCAGGGTTGGCTGTTGATGGCTGCACCTGTTCCCAGACCATTGGCTGTCATCTCCACTGCTGTCATGACTAGGGTACAGTGTCCACAGCAATAACAATGCTTGCCAAAGGATGATCAAGGCGGCTGCCATCTTTACCAGCGCAGCTGTGCCTGCTTGCTTGTCGGTGTATGTGTTGACACTCCTTCACAGGAGCGCTCCTGGCAGCACAGAGCTGCCTCTATGCTGTGTTGCTAAGGCTTCAAGGCACACAGGGGCCACCATAACTGATGACCAAGGTTTGAGGGAGCTGTGGCTGCTGAGGGACCTGCCTTCAAGGGGGCAGGCATCAACCTTGTGTACCATTTGCATGGTTTGTATGCTATCGGCCACCCTAGTGATACCCATGCAGTCTGGGTTACTGGGAGCAAGGACTAGAAGAAAGTAGCACTAGGGATCATGTTAAGGCAGCTTAGGGCTCCAAGGGAGTAGTATTCAAAGTGACAGTCCAAGAAGTGGATATGATCCTTGTCTTAGTTAGGATTTTATTGATGTGAGGGGCATGACCATGGCAACTTTTATAAAGGAAACATTTATTTGGGGCTGGCTTACAGTTCAGAGATTTAGTCCACTATCATCATGGCTGGAAGCATGGTGACATTCAGGCAGACATGCTGCTGGGAAAGGAGCCAAGAGTTCTACATCTGGATCTGCAGGAAGGGAGCAATGACACTGGGCCTGACTTGAGCATCTGAAGCCTCAAAGCCCACCCCCAATGATATCCCTCCTCTAATAAGGCCACACCTACTCCAACAAGGTCACAACTCCTAATAGTGCCATTCCCTATGAGCCTATGGGGTCCCTTTTTATTCAGACTACCAAGGGGTGCCTTGAGTCTGGTCATAGCCTGGGCCAAGTGGCAGGGCTCAGCTCTGGATGTCTATGTCTAAATCCAGATCTGTTGTCCTTCCCTTACTCTCTGGAAAGTAGCTCCATTGCTCCATCCTGTTCATCAGAGTCAGGGAAACCAGCCTGTACCGTTCCACCTTCAGAACCTATCTCCTACTTCTGACCTGTGCTTTTGCACTTGACTTGTAGACTTGCCACTAAGCTCAATTTTTAACCATTTTCCTAGGCTACAATGTCACATATTGTAGGCAGAGGCTGCTCGTTCATCCCCAGTTGCTCAGACCCAAAATAATTATACAAAACTGTATTGATTAAAACATTGCTTGGCCAATCACCTAAGTGTATTGATAGCTAACTCTTATCTCTTAAATTAACCCATTTCTATTAATCTATATATAGCCATGTGGTTGTGGCCTACCAGTAAGTTTCCATCATCTGTCTCCTGTGGCAGCTCCATGGCTTCTCTCTGACTCTGCCTTCTTTCTCCCAGCATTAAGTTTAGTTTTTTCCACCTAGCTCTATTCTACTAAGCCATTGGCCAAAACAGCTTTATTCATCAACCAATAAAAGCAACACATATACAGAAGGACTTCCCACACAAACATATAATCATTAGGCCCTGGGTCTAGATGGTAAAAGTTGTGTTGGAAGTTTTCTGTCACTGGTGGTTCAGTGGGTAGAGCCTTTGCTGTGTAAATATGAGAACCTGAGTTCAGATCTCCAGAACCCACATAAAGCTGGATGTAGTAACATATACTTGTTATCACAGCATTCCTAGGGGAAACAGGAGACTCCCCAGAAACTCACAGGCCAGCTGGCTTGGCATGTACAACAATAAAGAACACAGAAGAAGATGAAGACCAACACTTGAGGTTGTTCCCTGACCTTTTCACATATGCCATGGTGTGCACATGTCTACATTAACACACACAGACATGCACACACACTCACACATCAACACATGTACAATGATAAAAATAACAAATGAATTCTATATGATTCTACTTCTGTGAGGTGCCTGACACTCAGAGAGACAGGAAGTGATGATGTTTGCCAGGGAGCAGAGGAGGAAGCAGAGTTAATGTTTAGTGTGTGCATATTTTCAGCTGGAGAGATGAAAATGCGTGTGTGATGGTTACACAGCAATCTCATCATGCCGCTGACCTATGCAGTTGTAAAGAACAGCAGTGACATGTTGTTATGTGCACTTTAACAAATCACAAAATGAAAATAAAACAAGGAGTGAACTGGATTTCTTTCTAGTGGGCGGATACTGGGGTTGGCTTCTGTGATATGGGGAAATATACAGTGTGAGGCACCCACAGTTCAACACCAGCTAGTTCACATGCTGACACCAGACCATAATTTCTTTGTCAGTGGGTGCGATGGCGTAGGGCAGAGACTCTGGCACAGCATCGTCGTGGCTTTCCACATTACCTAATGTGTTGCTGGCTGTAGGTTCTGTAATGATGCCTCCCACTTTGCCCTGAGACTGCTGATTTGTCTACTGTCTTTGAGACCTTCTCTCCCTCTTTCCCTCCCACTTTCCTTCACTCCTGCCCTCACTCCCTTCCTTCTTTTTTGTCTTCTGGCTCTGCTTCCTTGCTCTCTTGTATCAATTTCGGTTTTTAGAGACCCACCATTTTGTTTCATTCTTTCCCCCTCCCACCTGCCCATTCCTCATTTCCTCAGATTTTGTTGTATTCATCATGTCCTTCTTTCCACTCATTCTGGGTATATTCTGCTGTATTTTTGTGAACAAGAGACTTTAGGTTTTTTTTTTTAATTTAAAAGGTTTTCTCATTAAGCATTCAGTGTTGTCAGGTTCCCTTTGGGTCCTGGCCACACCCTGTAAATTCTACTACACTATTTTTTATTTCAACCAGTTCCTTTTATTAAAAAACATCCTTTGAGGCCTCATCTTTGACATATGGACTGTTTGGAAATGTGTTGTTCAATTCCTACATTTGGAGAATTTTCTTTTGTCATTCTGTTACTGCTGGCCAGAGAATGTTTTTGAGATAGTTTTCTTTCAAGAATTGGCTCAAGATAATATTAATGAATATTTCATGGGGTGTTCCTAGGAAGCATGTGTAAGAGAGAAAGTTTGCCTCCAGTGGACTGATTCACCCATTTTGGAAGGAATTGTATAATAATTAAATGGTTTATATTTTGATTTAAGAATTTAAAATATTGTTAAATCAGAGCTGGGGAGACAGCTCAGTGAACAGAGAGCTTGCCACATACTTAAAAGCTGAATCTGTGCAGCAGCTCTCCTGTGATCCCAGATCTCAGGAGGTGGAGACAGGAGATCCCAGAGCAGATGACCAGCTCAAATGGCCTAATTTGTAAGTTCTAGTAAGGTAGAGACTCACAATAAAGATACCTGATACAAACCTCTGGCCTCTATATATATACACATGTGTCCACACACACACACATGCACATGCAGATACACACACACATCACACTTTCATATACTTATGCAATAAGAGAAAATACTGTTACACATTGACTATCCATAACCTGCTGAATATCACAGCTTAACCACACCCATGTCAGAGAGTGGCTGTTGGTTGCCCTGTCATCCAAGACTGACTGGAAGCTGTGACACTGGCTGTTGCCCACTGTGTTGAGAAAGGACCATTCCACAGCCCATCACCAGCCCAAGAAAAGAACAAATCCCCTTTGCTCTTTTCCAAGTGTGCTTTCTACTGAGTGTGTATCACTTGCTCACTGCAGCAAAACAAGACAACTGCAAGTCAAGCCAGCAGTTGATAGCGTGTGTCCAAGTCGAGGATGCTTCCCCAGCCTGATGCCTTCCTGGCAGCTGCTGCAATCACGCTGACCATGTGTACTCCCTCCATGGGGAAGTGCACAGGCTGACTGGCACCAGTACTACCTAGCAAGTACTTTTAAGTCATGCATAAGCCCTGCAGCACTCACGTAGAAGTGTTTCCTTGTTCATCACACCCTGCTTCTTTCTTGCTCGCCTAGTGTGCCTCTGCCATGGGGCCTGAGGCAGCATGGGGCTCATTGGCACAATTATAGTCCATCTCCCCTCTGGGACCACACAAGCCTAACCTGTGTGCAGCACTGTTTCTGATACTCAGAAATCTACTGGGAAGCTTTAAGAGAAAGCTTTATTTTTTTATTTTTATTTTATGTGTGTGTGTATCATTATGATGCTGGGGCTTTGACCCCACTCATGGCCTATACATGTGTTCTAAGACTGAGCTGCACTTCAAGCTTTCTTTATAGTCAATTTAAGTGTGATTACAACATCTCCCTCTTCCCTCTACTCCCTCCCTACTTCTCTCATCTTCACCCCCTTCCAAATCCATGACCTCTTCTTTAGCCACTATTGTTACATATACACACAAACAAGCATATGAATATAACCTGGTGAATAGGGACATTCACTGTTGCCTACATGTTCACATTTCTAAGGCTGACCACTTGGTGTTGGAAAACCAATCAGGGGCCCAGCCCTGGGGAAGACTATGCTCACTCCTTCTGCGGTAGCTGCTTTCCACTTTTCATCTAAGGATAGGGCCCTGTGAGATTTCCCCCATCTATGCTGAGATGTCAATCAATATTGGGGTTGTTCAGGTTTTGTTTGATGGTCACATTGTTGAGATTTCATAGGTGTGGCTTCCCTCTTATAGCTGGAAGGCACAATCTCACAGCTGACTTCCTGGTCTTCTGGCCCTTACATTCATTTATGTATATTATAGTATTTTTATGTAATTTAAAATAATGACTTCCAATGTAGTTTTCAAGCATTGGAAGCCATTATTCCTGCTAAGAGAAAAGTCTTAAGAGAGGATAGAGGAGAAGAAGACATACATGTGTGTGTGTGGGGGGGGTGAATTATCACTGACTTCTCATCAAAGCTCATAAGCACACATCTCTTATCCCAGAATGAGGGAGGCCGAGTCAAGAAGATCAGGAGTACCAGGTCATTGTCTGTTACAAAGCAAGTCTGAGGGCAGCCTGGAATGTGAGACCTTATCTCAGGAAAGCAAACAACACAACAAGCATCATAGAGACCAGAAGATATTTGTAAGCGTTGGGACTGGTGAGAAAACTCAGTGGTAGATCATGTGTGTAGCCTGCACACTAAGGCCATAGGTTCAACCCCCCTTTATCCTACCTTCCCTCTTCCACACAAAAATTTTTGAAAAGAAGAAAATGCTTACTTAGAAATTTATATCTAGTAAAAAATATCTGTCAAGATAGAATAAAATAAAATTGAGATACTCTATTAACAGCAGAAACGCAGTGAAGAAATGAGTGCTTAAGCAGTTTCTTCAGGAAAGAGAGAAATTCAACTTGGTGGAAAGGAGAATCTTTAAGAAAACAGAACATTAGAAAGGGCCTATTTCTGAGTAAATGTAAAATGCTATTTCTCTCCCCAATCTTAGAAGGCACAGAACTGTCTGATAGCACCTTGTTTGTGATACACTATGTGTTCCCATTAATATGGAGATTTTTAATTTTAATACCATTCTGTGATGGCTTGAATGAACTATCTCCCATAGTCAGGCACTTGAGCACCCAGTTCCCATTGGTGATTCTATTTGGGGAGGCTTGTGAGGCTTAGGTGTTATAGCAAGTGTGTCACTGGGGGCCATCTTTGAGGTCTCAAAAGCTTCCCACAATCCCCAGTTTCCTGTCTTTGTTTCCTGTTGTGGTTTGAGATATGAGCTCCCAACTGTTCCTGCTGCTGTGCCTGGTGCTTCCTGCTTTACTACCCCAGTGTGATGGTAACAAAATCTTATCCCTCTTTAAGCTCTAAATAAACACTTCAACAAATTGTCTTCCTCACTGTGTTTTATTGAAACAATAGAAAGGTAACTGATACAGAAGTTAGTTTCAGGGAGTGGGCTATTGTTGTGACAGACTTGACCCTGTTTGTTTTGGGGGAGTGAGGAAGGTTTTGGAACTTTGGACCAGAAAGGGGGTTGAATGCTGTAAGCAACATTTAATGGGCTGTTCAAGTAGAAACTTGAAAGACAGCAGAACTTAGGACAATGTGGGTTGTGGAGGCCAGCTCAAGAGGTTTCAGAGGGAGACGATATTAGCATTTGGGCTACAAATCATTCTTGTGATATTTTGGCAAAACATGTGACTACTTTCTGTCCTTATCCTAAGAACTTGCCTGAGTCTAAACTTAAAAATAATGAACTAAGCTTTCTGGCAGAGGCTATTTTAGGAATAGCCTATTATTGACTCTGTCACACATTTATTAGTGGCCACTCTTATTCAGGTTTACAAGGAATAAGAATAAATAGGGCAAAAAGAAATATAGAACGTACAGTCTGAAGAGAAAAGGAATATCGGGAAGCTTAATGTAGAAGACAGGGCTTGGGCTGAAAGAGCTGAGAGGACGAGGGAGATGCTGATCCACACTGGAACAAAAGGAGAAGTGCTCTCAGGGAAGGACCCCACCCTGCTAAGCTTCCAACTTGTAAAAGGAAAAGCCTAGGGAATTTTACAAACACTGCTGCAAATGTAATTCATGGAGGCCAGGGTCCATTAGTAGGCAGCATACCCTGGTGGTGTTGTCCGTTTGCTTTAGAGACATGAAAGATACAAGAGTAAAAAGGCCATGTAATAAGTGGTAGAGTTAGTATTTTTAATTTGCCAATGTTGCTATTATTAGCAAATACTACCCAGAAATATGCGACAAGGCTACTAATAGACAACTAAGTAGTTATCCCAGTTTAATATCAGAAGGGAGCCAATTCAAATCCATATGCCAACAGACCAAAGAGAAAGGAAGGAAAGGAAAAAATAATTATCCTGCTTGGTGCCAAATAAACATTTAACAGCATTTAGAACCTCTTTGCATTAGAACTGTACTGAGTGACTCTGGTGATCTTCTTAATCGTGTACAGCACAACTGTGAGAAGCTTCCTGATGACGTTACCCTGTGTGAAACTTGAGTATGCCTTCCTTACTATGAGAAGTCAGTAGAGCTGCTTGTTTGTTTAACCCATTCCAGAGTCTTGGCATTTCCATAAGACAAGGGTGAGAAGTAAAAGAAGATAGCATGATGCAGGGAACCTGACCTTCAGACATCTTAAAGTGACAAAACTAACTGCTGGGAACCATAAGTTTACAAAGTCAGTTGCAGTACATAATGGAAATTGAAAAACTTTTAAATTAAAAATTCATGCAGTGTATTTTGATCATGTTTTCCCCTCCCCCATGATCCTCAATAATAATCAAAACACTAAATGTACAGAACAAAGAAAGGATATTAAGAAAGCTTCAAGGGAAGAAGAACAAGTCACATATACAGGCTGATCCTTTAGAAGAACACCAAACTTTTCAATGAAGACAGAAAGCCAGAGGCCACAGGTACCAGTCCAGACTATTATACCCAGCAAGACTATAAGCAATAGAAGAAGAAAGAAAATTGAAAATTTCAATGCAATTTCATTTGTAATATCATCAGAAGACTTGACATACTTGATAATATATTTAATGGATGATATAAGGCCCTTTTCCAAGAGGATTCAAAGAACTAACGATACTGGAGCCATAACCAAACTGTATTAGAAGACTCAGTATTGCTAAAATGTCTAATCTCTTCAAACTGATCCACAGAGTCAAGGTGTTCCCTATACACATGCATGGCTTCTTTAAAGATGTCGGCAACCTAATTCTAAAATGTGTTATATATGCAAATATCAATGACTCAAGCAGCCAAAGGAATCCTCAGGAACAAATAAGTCTGTAGGTCTTAGACTACTTGATTCGATGAGTTCTTTAAAGCCATAGTAATCAAGACCACAATGCAACAAAACAGAATAGAGTCTAAAACAGACACACAAGTTCCACATTTGCATTAATAGGAAAAGAAACTCTTTTTTAACATACAGTGCTGAAATAACTGGAATAACTGAAATGAATTCTGAGAAAAACAGAATCTAAGGAGGAAAGAAGGAACTAGCTGGGCCTGAAATTTAGAGTAGAGCCTAGAAGCCACTTCTGACTGTGGGGTGCTCTATAAGGTTTTCATTTTCCCAGAAGAACATGACACTCAGCCTCACAACCCCTGCAGGTCTGTTCCTGCTTCAGCTGCCAAGGTAAATACCCAAGGAAGCCTTTTTGCTGCCCAGGCAAGCCCAATGGAATAGGATCTACACTGTTAGGCCAATGCCAAACATCCAGGAATCAGCATGATTGCATTCCCTTCCTTCCCTCCTCCTTCCTTCTTTCCTTCCCTTCCATTCTTTCACTCTCCTTTTCTCCCTCTGTGCTTCTTTCATTTTCTTCTGAAATAGTTTCCATATAAAGCATCCCACACCACACCCCACCCTTTTCTTTTTCTTTTTTTATATTTATTTATTTATTCTGTATACAATATTCTGCTTGTGTGTATGCCTACAGGCCAGAAGAGGGCACCAGACCCCATTAAAGATGGTTGTGAGCCACCATGTGGTTGCTGGGAATTGAACTCAGGACCTTTGGAAGAGCAGGCAATGCTCTTAACCTCTGAGCCATCTCTCCAGCCCCCCCCCCCGCACCCTTTTCTTCAAAGTCAGGGTTTCTCTCTGTGTAGCCCTGGCTGTCCTGAAATTCACTTTGCAGATCAGGCCCACCTTGAACTCACAGAGCTCTTCCTGCCTCTGCATCCTTAGTGCTGGGATTGAAGGTACGCACCACCATGCCCTGCTAAATCTTCCCTTTTGTTTAAATTCCTTTCTAGTGAACTTTGTTAGTGGTATCTATACAGAAAACACTTAAGTTTTGTTTCTCTTATACATAAAAACCAGCTTCAAACATACCATGAAATTGTTGAGGAAACAACCTCTTCATGACTTGAGATAGGCAAAGTTTACTAAATAGAACAGAGATTAGTAAAAACAAAAGAAAAACTCCCAATGAATTCAACTCTATCAAAATGGAAATCTCCTTAAAAGATACTGTGAGGAGAAAGAGCCCCACACAATAGGATAAAATATTACTCAGGTCTATATCTGACCCAAAAAGTATGCCTCTGACTTTGAGGAAAGACAAATAGGCTAATAAGAAAAGAAAACAAGAAAAAATTGAAAAGAATAAACTAGGCTAGAAACTAATGAAACAAAAAAGTTAAAAAAATACTGACCAAATGAATGATGCACCTATAGGGGAAATAAAAATGAATATGATGTTAGATATTAGCCAGTCTCTTAAAAGTGAAAGCAACAACCAGATAAAAAGTAAAGAAGAATGTAGAAGACAGAATAAACAATTACACACTTGATACAACTTTGCATTCGATAAACAAAGAGCACACTAAAGAGTTATGAAAATCAATCACTCTCTTGGCTAAAATGTCCCAACAAATTCCAACTAGCGAACATCACATATACTACACTCCCTTCTCATGATCTAAGAAAATCAAGGATTAGTGAAGATACAGTTATTTAAAAACATTCCAGCTTTGAAAGGAAAACACCATACTTGTCAATTATTTGTAGATTAAAAAGAAATCACAGGCTGGAGAATATGCCTCCAAGTATGAGGCAGAGCATGGTCCACCATGTGAAAGGCCCTGAGAAACAAATAACACTTACAGGAAGGCCTATATTTACTGTAGTTAGCAAAAAGTAAGAAGCCTAAAAATTTATCATAAAAACTGGAAGGTGGTAAGTAGAGGCAGATGGTAAAATCAAAGCACCTATGAAAGAATAGAAATTCTAAAACTTTGCTTTGACAGAACTAATCATTCCTAAAAAGAAAGCATCAGGAACAAAGTCTAGCAGAAGTTTACTGGTTTGTGACAAATTGTTATTATCTGAAGACACTCCTAGCTGTTATCATTCATAGTGGCATGACCCTGGCAGGAGGGAGGGCGGCCCTGGCAGATCCTCTGGCAGGTGGGAGACCTCGGTGGGTGAGAGACAGACAGATACACCATGTGGAGAGGCCTTGGGTGTAGAGTTTATTTAGTGGATATTGGGAATGGCAGAAGAGTAAGAGGTTATGGGGAGGGGAAAAGGGGAGAGAGAGGGGGGACAGAAGAGAGAGAGAAAGAGAAGAAGGGAAGGGAGAAGGGGAAGGGAGAGGCAGAAGCTGCCTTTCCAGAAGAAGGGCAGATAGAAAGAGAGTGCAGGCTGGAGAGGAGGCTGGAGATCCGCTGGCCTTGGTGGGGAAAGGGAGAGATTGGGAGTGAGCAGGGCTTGTATCTTAAAGGGAGGACAGGGTACCCAGGTGACAGCCCAGGTAAGCAAATGTACTTTTACAACATTCTTGCCTTTCTCTTATAATAAAAAGATGGGGAGTAAGGCATGGCAGGTTAAGGGGATTGGGATGGCAGGTTCTCAAGACTGATTCCTGCTTATTTGGGGGCATTGAAGTCTTTCTTGGGGGTTCCTGAGAAAGCTGGGTGCTGATCTCATCCTGGGGTAGCTGGTTGCTTTACTCCTGTCCAGGATTTGAGGTATGGAGCTGTCCAGTGTCTCTTGAACCTGGCAAGGTGCTGGCAGAGCAGAGGACAAAGTTAAGTTTAGGAAGAAAAACAATTTTTTAGGGCCAGGGAATTTAGAGGGGGTGTATCTGACCTATTTAAGGTGAATCCTTCAATTCTGCTTCCAGGAGCTCACAAGAATTTTTTGAGCTTGTGGAAATGTAAGTTTTTAGACACATGCATTATATGAACAGCAGCATATTTATGCCAGAATGACAGTGACAGATGTTTTTGCACAATGAAAAGTATCTTTAGAAAATGACCAGAGAGACTTTAAAATCTTGATCTTGCAGTAGTGGTGGTAGCAGTAGCACGCTGCCAGGGTTAGATATATAGCTTATCAGCATTTTAAAACTGTAAAAGGTAACATGAGAGACAGAAAAATTTAATAACTTGTATTTGTCCTCAAACCTTTATAACTTTCAGGTATACACCTAAGTAACTTGTATTTGTATATCTTAAAACACCTTTTATTTAGAGGATTTTAAGAAGTTATACTGAAATTTGTTTGGTGAGGCTATTCCTTTAAACTAGCAAAACCTCTCAGCTGTCAAACTGCACCAGAGATCTTTGAGAAGGATAAAATCTTACTTGAGTTATTGATTTAAAAAATGACAGAGAACTTACTTGATTGACTACCTAGAGTCTCTCCTCAGGGTCCTCCATGGTCATTGAGGGCAAGGGCATCAGGTCTGTATTTGCCTTCTGCTGTTTAACACAGGGCCTACCAGGTTTTAGAAGATCCTGTTGGTTAGGAAATGTGTATGAAGATAAGCCTACCTTGCCCTGAGCAGCTAGGCTGTCAATTCCATTTGATTCTTCATCCACATCTGGAGATCTTGAGTTTAGATGAAAAGAAGTTCTGCCCAGTGGTCAGCACTCTCACTTGATGAAGTGATTTGCGGATGGATGTTGTTCTGTGCCCACCTGTCTTCTATCTTCTTTGGAGGAAATGGGGTGCTGCTGCTGCTAGGAGCCAATCTGTCTCTTTGTTATGAAAAGTCTTCTAATAATTAAACATTTAAATGCCGTATTCCCCAGCTCTTGAGGGCTGTGTATTGTGTATAGATACGTTATAATTACAGTACAGAATCTTCCTGGAGAGCTGGGTCCAAGCTTGACTATACTGGATTTTAACTTAACAGGTGAGATTAACACTTGTGAAAGACAAGAAGAAAAAACTGTTTGCAATAGAAGCTTACAATAGTGGAGAACAGCTGAATATATTTTAAAGCAGGGTAGGATCACATATACAGTATTTTGTAAGAGACCACAAGTACATACCAATTTTAAAATATTTGAGAGACTTATTGCTTTCTTAGCTTGGAGTGAGTACAATGAACAGACTACTTAAAACATTTTTAACAATAAGTACATATACATTTACACACAGTTAAATTTAAGTTTTTATACACATATACACACAAAGTTAAAGCTAACTTATGCCTACACATAAAGTTATCTCAAAAGTCACATGTGTGCACACACACATATATTAAACAGGAATTGGGTGAAGTGGATACTCTAGTGGGCCCTACAGAAAGCATGCCACTGTGCAAAATACTCATGTAACACAGGCAGTAAGAGAGATGCAGAGACAAAAATGTAAGTAAACGGTGAGACTAAGCAAGGAATACTTCAGTAAAGATGATGAGTTGGTTACCTGACTTGCCCTTAGTCAAGATGGCAGGGCTTGGTTACCTGACTTGCCCTTAGTCAAGATGGTGGCAGTCATGTGCTGCATGGAGAAACCACATTTTTAGAGCCGCAGTGGGAATTTTAAACAGATACAAATAACAAGAGAGATGTAGAGGTTGTATAGAGCATACATTTAAAACAGAATCACATCTGTTGGCCACATCATTCACACATTTTTTCATACATGAAGGAGACAGGAAAATTACTCAGTGCAGCCAGTGGCCACAGGGAAGAAGGGATGGAACTGGAATAGCTGCCTCGTGGATCCCACTAGTCTTGTTGGTTCCTGTGAGGCCAGTGGTAGTGGTGGCAGAGACAGAATAGAAGTGAGAAAAGAAGCATTAATAGGCGGGTGGGGGGCTGTCCAGTGAAAGGAAAGCAGACGGGCATGAGATGCTGGCCGGACAGAGTTAAGCATGGCTGGATAGAAACTTTTTAATATGCCTGTTTGTTGATAGAAATTAGAAGGCTCCCACTTTAGGTTGCTTAAGGGCACATGGGCCATTTGTTAGTGCAAAGGCAAGTAAGGTTAGAAATTTGTAAGTAAGGTATTATCCTTAGAGGTTTTTGGGTCTGTAAAAGACATTCCTGGGGGAGGTTGGACTGATAACTGTAGATTTATTTCCCATGGTCAAGAACATGAAAGAGGCAAGACCCAATGGCTGTGTATCTCTGAATGTCTTTGATATAGAGCAAGGATTGAGTGAGAGATCAGGCCACCCTCAGGCTCATCAGCTCAGAGGGTGGGGACAGGGGCCACTCCGAGTGGTCGAGGGACTACAGTCAGAGACAAGAAACGAGGCCCCAGTCCTCAGTCATGTGGAAGCACTAGAGATGAATGTCAGCAAAAGCTCACTTGGAGAAGGGGGCCTTACCATTTGCAGTGATGGAATGGACACAGGAAGTTGGAAAGTAATCCAGGTCCAGGGTCCCTGTGTGCTTCAGGCTGCCTACCAGCAGGCCTCCCGGAGGGAACATGGAGAGAGCCTGGCTGAGTCAGGTGCCAATTACAACACTAGCCAGTCTAGTATTTCCTGTATGATCTCTATATCTATAGTGACACATGAAACCAGTTGGTAGTTTTTCTTTTTCATAGAGACTATATTTACCCAGAATATAAATCATTTCACCTATTATCTTGAAGAGCTTGTGAAAGCAAGAATCATCTGTTTTCTGTTGACTTAACAAATACACACTGACATGAGGTTGTGAAGGAGCACTTAATAGTCTGAACTACTACCGTTGTTCTACCAAATGTGCATAGCACTAAAATGACCCCAAACAGTTTATTATACACACACACACATCAGTACATCTCTCAGCTCTCATTAAAGAAGCTTTTTCATGCAGTGGATAACAATTAGCATAGAGACATATGACTGGTCAGGTTTGGGGGATAAGAGATTATAGAGTGCTCTGCCCTAAATAAGACATCTATATAACAAAGTTCTCAAGATTTGGGGTCTTCTTAGAAAATGAGTTAGCAGAAAGATGGTAAGAGCCAGAGATGGAAGGTGACATCAAGGAAACAGCATCTTCCATATACAACAGGACAGTTGCACAGATGAATTCACAGTGATGTAACAATGGGTGATGTGGGAAGTCCTTCTGTAAATATGTTGCTTTTATTGGTTAATGAATAAAGAAGCTGCTTTTGCCTGTGATAGGGCAGAATAGAGCTAGGCAGGGAAAACAAAACTGAATGCTGGGAGAAAGTAGGTGGAGTCAGCGAGAAGCCATGTAGCCACCACCGGAGATAGATGCCTCTGTTGGAGCCTGCCAAAACTTTGCCAGTAGGCCACAACCTCATGGTGTTGCACAGATTAAGGAGATGGGTTAGTTTAGGATAGAAGAGCTAGCTAGCAATACGCTTAAGCTATTGGCCAGACAGTATTGCAAATAATGTAGTTTCTGTGGGATTATTTTGGGTCTAAGTGGCTGGGAACGAATATGCACAAGATTTGTCAAACCACACCAAATCCCAGCATGGGGAGGGGGGAGGGTGGTGGTCATGAAGTCCTCTCCCTAGATGAGGAATTGGTATTTGCAAAGGGGAAGTGTCATTTTTCCCGAATGACGTGACCTCTTGTAGATCAACTACACTGCAGGAAACCCTACACTCAGGGGTATCTGTCCAATCCAAATTCAACTCAAGAATCTTAGAAAAGAAAGAACAGGAAGTTTAGTAGATAGGAAGGTGGGGTAGAGCTGTGGAAACTGGGGAGAAGGGCATACATGACCAAAATCCACTGTATGAAACTCTCAAAGAAGAAGGGCATACATGACCAAAATCCACTGTATGAAACTCTCAAAGAAGTAATACAAATATTATTATGAAAGTGCAATTTCATAATGAAAATACTTTGGTTTTTTATTCATATGGTGATCTGATTACATAATTCACATGGAAATATTAAGAAATATGGAGAACTAAATTGATTTGAACACCATTATCAAAGAAAATTTCATGTGGCCAGGGAGGCCCCTAAGAGAGAGGACACTTGACTAACATGTATGAGGCCATGGGTTTGATCCTTAGTCCCCTAAAATGAAAAGACACCCTATCATACTCAAAGTCATTTTACAAAGGCAGTGTCATTCAAATGCTGTGGAAATGTGTCAGCACTGACAGGACAGGATAGATGGAGAGCCTAGGCTGGGGCTTGGGGGTTATCAGAGGATCAGGTCTGAGGAGCCACCTCAGAAGGCCCAGGGGAAAGGAGTTCAGAGACAAAAGACAAATTCCAGATGAAAGCTGTTAGGGAAAGGAAAGAAGCAGGCGCGGGGAGGAAATACGAAAACAAGACAGCTTATGGTTTAAGTTTAGGGTGGTTTTGTTTTAAAGAGACTCGTGGGGAGAAAAGCCCATGGGAAGGGCCAGCTGAGCCACAGAGAGAGAGTGTGTCATTTCTGAGTCCTTTCTGGAGAGCTTAGGAGAAAGGGATGGAGGCTGGTACAGAAAGATGTAGATAAGTGGGTGTACTTGCCCGGGCACAAGGTAAATGTTCTGTTGTTCATCCTGCATACACTCCCTTGTATACTGTGACTGCCTACATTTTAGAATAGACAGACATAGAGCACCGCCTACAGAAGTAGGGGGAGGAAGTAGAGAAGCCAGACCCGAAGAGGCCGAGTTGTGTTCACCCCAGAGAAGAGAAAACTGAGGACCGCTTCCACTACCTTTCAGCAGTAAGGCGGAGGAACGGACACGCGCGGGCTCTGAAATAATGGAGGAACACTGGCAGCGGAAATCACCCTGCACCATCCGATGCTTGCCAATGTTATAGCGTGTCAGCACGAGCCCCTGCCCGCTAGCTCTCAGGGAGCTGACCTTAAATGGTCCAGTGAGAAGGCTGGACTTGAGTCCCGAAGATCCAGGGTTTTATGCAGCCCCCACTGTCCCTGCACTTGAAGTGTGCTTTATTCTCTAAGCCCAAACAGAGGACTGAGCTCTAAGGAAGTCCTTAGTCCCAGCCCAAGCTAGGCAAAGGTCCCAGGGACCAAACGGGTGGAAGGACACTGTGGAAGGAGTCAAAGTAGAAACACATGATGCAGTTAGAGAGAAGCACAAAGTCACTGGGTGAATGAAAGCACAATCAAGACTCAGTGCTTGCCCCAAGGGTCAAAGTCAGAGCGGCCTCAGTTACCGCATGGGGGGGGGCACACCGGAAGACAGGGAGCAAGACTGAGACATAGTGGGAATCAAGGAGGCTGCTCTGGGTTTTGGCTGTGGTGAGGCATGGGCCTGGGCTCTCTTCCATCCATCTGGCTCACTGGGTCAGGCCTGGGTGGGCTGAAGAGGGGGGACCCAGCCTGGAGAGGCTCATATAAAGCCAAATGAACTGAGAGTTAGGGAAACGAATCGTTCTGTGGATCAAAACCTGGGGTTTGTGGAGCAAAATAAAAAGGAGCCGGTGGCTGTCCAGGGTCCAGGAAGACCAGCTATAAAACCGAAGCATCTGTTAGGACTTGGAGTTAACTTGGCAATCTCAGCTGCGGTCCCAAGGAGGTGGGAGTGAGGGTAGGTTGGAGTGTGTCTGGAATCCCCAAGAGACGTCCTAGATTCTTGGGAATACAAAGGACATAACTGTTATCCAGGGGACAGTGTTTTCTGCTCAGTTCACGCATTTCACACTTCATGCTTCCACTCCAACGACTGCTGAAAAAATCCCAGAATATTATCATCAAACACAATAGCTCTGGACTTAGAAACTGGACGACTCCAGACCTATAACGGCGGTGTAGTTGGTACTATGAGATAAGTTTTGTGTCCTCTGGCATAGGGGAAACTCAGACACCCTCCATTTTCTTTTCTTTCTTTTTATAAGTATTGGGGGAAGACTGGGAGACCGGCTCAGTGGTAGAGCATTTGTGTGTCCTGCACAATCTTCAGCATTGAAAGAAGCGTTTAATAGCCACATAACATCTGTCATGGTCAGGGATAGAACACGATGGCTCCAGACAAGAAGACATTGAGCAATAATCAAGCCACAGCAATTATCAACCATCTTCATTGCCTCAGACATCTGCCATTCTGTGTGTTGGGGACATTCAGACTCTCTTAGCTGTTTAGAGCATAGGGATCTTAATTTTTAACATTTGCAGATATGAAAAGCCTCCTCCAGGGAAAAAAGCTTTATACCTCTAAGGAGAAAGGCCCAGGTGTCTAGCGTGGTATGTATGTGTGTCCCACAACTCCCTTGGGTGGTATTAGGTGTCTGCTGGTGCATACCTGTCCACAGCTTGCCTGGAACAAACAGGGTCTTGCAGCCTGTGGTCTAATAACAGGATTTCGTGACCTCTTTGCTTTCAAGTTCCTTAGTTTTGCAGGCAGGTACCCCTGGGATGTGGGGGTATGTCAATATGTTGATTCATTCCGCAGAAAAGTTAGCAGCAGGCCTGTGCCAGGGCCACAGGTGCCCTGGGTCACTGTGGATGGAGATCAGACGCGGAGCCCTTCCCTATGACACACAATCCCAGGGGCTTTTTTCCAGTCAGACAATCAACCACTGTCCCCACCTGGTGGGCCGCTCAGCTGCCTGCCTTGAACGATGCCAGACACTCAATCTGGGAAGGGAATCTGCCTTCCCCAGAATCGTGGTTGCCTGGGATCCACTGGGGAAGGTGGCCTGGACCTCTAAAGATGCCCTAGTGTGACTGGCCCTGCTTCTCAGGGCTCCTTTCCACACACAGTACAGGCAGCCAGGTTAGAATCCACCTCCTTTAGTCACAGGCTGGATGAACAACCTCTCAGGTGCCCTTGGTTTGTTTTTGTGTTTATCCCCGTAAATAATGTGCAGCATTTCCCAGGCTGCTCAAACAAGGCCGGGTAAGCAATGGCATGAACTTGATAAACAAACAAACAAAAAAAAGGAGAAAACAAAGGAAAATAAAGAAAAAAGAGAGAAGTCCTGGTCTTTGAAGTCTATTGCTGTGGATATGGCCACAGAGGAACTAAGAGCCAGCGAGCGTGCAATGAACTGGACTGGAGAGTTCCTGGAAAAAGCACAGCTGGCTGAGTGTGAGGAGCTAAGGCTCCGCCAATTAATCCTGGTGACAGCCAGTGGCCATTTTGCCCGAGGTTAGCAGCAGTAGATCAGATAGATTTTGGTGGGCCAAGATGTTCTCAGAATCATCCTTTGGGTCTGGACACAGGCCACATGAGTGAGGGGTGAGATGTCAGGGTGGAATGTTGGTTATTGGGTAGAACAGGCCTTTTGCAGCTGTGATCCAGCTGGGGCTACAGCTGTAGGTAGAGGGTGGCTCAGGCAATACAAAGGTCTTCCTGAGTGCCAAGGATGTGCTTGAGTGTGTCCTCTTTCGTATAGTGGACTGAAAGAGTGGATGCTAAATAGCGCTAATTTCTCACGGCCCTGACCGTTGTTTCTTTCCTTTTTCTACCAAGCAGATCTATTGATGCCATTATTAACCTGGTGCCATTCTCTTTAAGCGATTGAGCTAATCCCAGCTATCTGAATTGGCAATGCCTCAGGCTAAGTATATGTGACCAGCGATTTGTGAGCTGGTGGCTTTCTGTGGTCCTAAACGATGAGCCCCAGGGACGTGTTTGTCCATTCTAGTCATCAATACCTTCAGGCACTCAGGGGTACCTAGCAGCCTCTGGGTTTATTAAGGACATCGATTTAGGGTCTGGCTCTTCAGAAGGTGTGGGGGTGCTTTATGAATCGAGACATTTGTGTTCATTTATAGAGATGGTAGACCAACATGGAAAGTCTGGTCTGTTCCCATCCCCAGGCTCTGAATGAACCTGGGATAGCAGGCTGGGAGACATTACTTCCTGTCAGTTACCAGGAATGCTGTGAATAAACACACAGGGACCTGTTAACACGCACCTATGAGCTAATGTGAGTTTATCCTTCCCTTGGGCAAGTATCAAATGTTCACTTCACAGTCCATGGGGGACTTGGTAAACCGCCACTGGGGAGTTTTCTTCCCTTTAATTGGAGTGGTTTCTGCAACAGATGTCCAGTGTGTAGGGATGACAACTTCTGAGGCAAAAACCAGTACCCCAGAGCAGGAGAGAAACACTCCAGAGCCAACCCATTAGGATTCAAATTTGCTGACCAAGTTGTTGCTTTCCTTAAGTAATTGAGCCTCTGGTGTCACAGGAAGAAAAGTCAGATGCAATGCAGGTGGTTTCAAAGCCAGATTCCAGCGATGCCTAGGAATGTTCTCATCCTTGTCCAATTTCTACATCCCGCCTTTTCCAGAGCCTGGCACCAGAGCCAAAAGCTCTCCCACCCATCCCTGCATGCCCAACACATACCACTTCCTCACACTGGGGGATTCTGGGAAATGCGTGTCTACCGGCCTTCATCAAGACCACAGGTAAAAGCCGAGCTTCAGCAGTTGGAGTGAAATGTGAGGGTGTTTCACATGGTTTTCATGCGAGCTGGATTTTCTGGAGGCAGACATAAGCAGAGGCACCCCAGGGAGCAGCTAAGCAGGGAGAGAAAAACGGTGGCTTTTGGCTGTGTCTCTGGGGCCTGGCATGGAAAAACCTACCCTTGAATTTTAGGAATTGCATCAACCAAAATGAGAACCTTTTCACAACAAAGGAGATATTTAGAAAAGGAGAAGAAAAAAGATTTAATCAAAATTTAGTATATAATGTATATATATACAGCCTATAATGTAATTTGATTTCTAGAGGTACTTTACTTTTAAAAAAAA
>PVIU01013110.1:15704-57361 GCA_004026605.1 Ondatra zibethicus | reverse complement strand
GTTTCCCACGCTTCCGGATGAGCACACAACCCAGGCCCAGCTCCTGAGCTAGGGAGGGGCCAAACAGGAAGCCCCTGGAGTCCAGGCCTGCGATGTAGTCGATCTTGCCGCCATGCGTAGACTTAAGATGACTGGCCAGGAGGCGGATGGAAGCTCGGAAGGAGTCGGGGTCCTTCAGGAGGGGCGAGATATCCCTGAAGAGCACGCCGGGGATGGGGAAGTCGGGGAAACTGCGGATGCGTCGCGTCGCGCCACTAGCTGCAACTCAGGTTCCGCCATAGCCGCGTGCAGGAGGGAGAAAGGGCAGAGGGAGTGTAGGCAGACTGGAGTCACGCCTGTCCGGGCTCTGCTAGATATTTTTAAGTTTCTATTTGCATTTGTATGTTGCACTAGCCCCATTCTGAACCCTGTGTGATGTGTGTGTGTGTGTGTGTGTGTGTGTGTGTGTGTGTGTGTGTGTGTGTGTGTGTGTGAGTCATCAATGGTGCTTGGCAGATTCAGGCTCATAGACACATGTATTAACTCTTTCCCTTTTATTCCTTTTTTTTATGAAGTGGTTTCAGCAACAAGTCAACCAAATGGAGGAGGTAAAATATAAAACTTCTTAACTATTGGTTACATTAGTAAGTATTTGACCCATTTGTATGTATAAATCAAATGTTTCAATAACCATTGATTCTAAAGTAATATTTTAATTTATGTTGAAAAATAATTGCTAGTAAAAATGTTTATCAGTAATTTGCATATGACTTTTCTGCATGAGTCCAGGACAGAACAGGATTTATTGGATCATTCTTTCTCCTAAAGAGCAAGGAAAATTTCACTTACTTTCCTTTTTGGTTTACATAAAAGTGATAGGAATTTATCAACTTAAAATCTCTCCTGTGCTTAAAAAATTATGCATAATATACACATGTTGACTTTTTAAATGTTTTAAAATGATATCCTTTGCATTTTAGATTTTCAAATACTTTAACCACTAGATTGAGAACAACTGGTCTCTGTCTTCAAGAACTTTTAATTCTCTATTGGAAGAGATTATGTGTATTCTTCTAGCATGAAAGAATTACTTCCCAGGTAGCTTCAGGGATTGTTCAGAATTTTTCTGCACCCGTTTGTTATGCTTATCATCCTCTCTAGTTCAACACTCTTTTAAAGAGAGGGGGGGCTGGTTATTTGGGATATAAAATTAAAGGATGAAGACAGAAAAGGTCATCATCACTCAGAAACGTCACTTTGTTTTTATTCCCTCAAGCTTGAGACATCCAAAGGTTTCTAAATGTTTCCCCATGCAAAATGAAAGCATAGTGACATCTGGGATTTGGTAGTAGAGGGTCATGACTTTATCATTGTTTTTCTATAATTTATTACAGCAGAATATTTTTAGAAAAAATAGGTGAATTTTAAATATTCTTTTAAATTGTTCTTTTAAATATTCTTGAGTTGCATTTGTTATTGGATTTTCATATATATACATGAACATGTAAGCATCAGCTTTGCCATATAAATATCCTGAGTGAGCTGTAGCTCTACTGATGGTGAAGGGCCCTTCATTGCATTTGTAGCTACTATACCAGTGTTTGGATATGGCCAACCATGAGATTAAACGCAAGTTATTCAGACTGATGAAGGAAATAATGAAATGCTTTTGAAGTATGAGATCAAGCGGGTCTTTAGTAATTGCCAATTTTGTTACTTCAGATAAGTAAAGACCAAAGCATTTTAGAAGCAGATCTCCCATCAGATGATAAAACGCTCAACTTAAACATCGCACAAATAGCAAATCTGGTACATAGATTTGAAGATCTGAAAACTCGCTTGAAAGGGCATAAGGGATCCCTGGTGTTTAAACTCATGTAAGTGAAATATAAGGATTAATTGAATTAAAGTCAGTAATTAGCATTGGATGTAAACTAACTCAATGTTCCTGCTTAAAAAAAAAAACTTCTAAATGATATATGAATGCTTAGTTACATTTTCTGATTCTTGAAGGGTTTTATTTTGTTTTGTTTTTGTTTTTGAGACAGGGTTTCTCTTTTGGTGCCTGTCCTGGAACTAGCTCTTGTAGATCAGGCTGGCCTCAAACTCATAGAGATCCACCTGCCTCTGCCTCCTGAGTGCTGGGATTAAAGGCGTGTGCCACCACCGCCCGGCATCTGATTTGAAATTTTAATAGTCTGAGATGGTGTTATTCAGTGCAGTGGACATTAGTCACATGTGGCTATTCAAATTTGATTTAGTAAAACAAATTGGCTTCTGGGTCACACGAAACATATTTTAACTACTCAACAGCCATGTATAGCTATTATTTAAAACTTCTACTGGGTAGTAGTCTCTTTAAGACATCTGGATTGTAAACATGTTTCTGAATGCTTTTAAAATATATTCTAGTTGAAATAGAATCACATCATACCCCCCTTTCCTCCCTCCAGCCCTTCCCAGATGCCCTCCCATGCTCCCTCAAAATGATATCCCCTTTTCTTTATTATCATTGCATATATCTATGTATATATGCATTATAGATATACACAAATACATAATTACAACCTGCTGAGTTTGTTGTTTATGTATGATGGTTTCAGGGCTGACCATTTTGCATTGGACAGCCCATAAAGAGAAATCATCTCTGAGACAGGCTTATTACTTTTCCAGCAGTCAATAACTGTCTGTAATTCTTTGTCTAGGGGTTGGACCCTGCAAAAACTTTCACTTTCCACACCTGCATGTTCACCAACACTGCCAGTGTTCTCTAGTCTTTTTGCACAGGCATTTCTAGGAGAGACTGTTTCACAGCAGACTTCCTGGTCTTTTGGCTCTTACAATCTTTCCATCCCCTTTTCTGAAATGTTCTCTGAAAAAAATCGATGCAGGTGCTATGATGTAGAAATATCTGTTGGGGCTAGGTTTCCCCGTGTTTTGTTGGCCTATGCATTCTGTCCACTTGACAGCCAGCATTCTAGGATGGCCAGCATTCGCTATAAAGAGATGCTTCTTTGATGAGAAGCGTAGTTACACGTAACTATGAAATTAAGGATAAGATTTAGAGTATAGTTAGTTATTATGCAGGTTTAGCGAATTGGTGATGGTAGATTCTTTTTTAAGGTCCATGATCTCACTAGCTATGTTTCCAGTACTAGACATGATTTCCTTCCTGTTGAGTGGGCCTTATGTCAAGTTAGACAGCTGCTGGTTACCAACAACATGGGAATGCCACTGTCGCACCTTACGGAAATCTTGCCATGTTGTTCATCGCCACAGTTCAACTGGGTACTGTTTAATTGCTTCCCTTGTTTGGCGGCTTGCAAAATATCTTTTGGCACTGTAGAAGCCTGACTGCAGAAAGAAAGCTTTCATGTCAGATGCAGCTCAAATCATCTGACCACATGTCCAAAGTATACAGTTTCTTCAGGGTTCCACCCTCCACTCCCAAGAAGCAACCAAGGTCTATACATAGTCTGTATGGTTTTAGGAGCCACTCAAGATACCCTGATCAACCATTCAATAGGCAGTTTCTCACTCCTGGTACTGGTGTCTCTGTTAGTTTTGGGGTTTTGTGGGGATCATTGTCATCCAATTGGTGTAACTTCCTAGGTGTTAGGTAGATTAGTAGGTAGGTAAGAAGATAGATAGATAGATGATTGACAGATAGATGGATAGATAGATGATAGATAGATGAATGATACATAACATAAATAAACAGACATACCGACAGATAGATAGATGTAGATAGTCATATGTATCTCTGAGATACATAGATAGGTAGATAGATAGACACCAATATGTATTGTGTATAATTTAAGTAAATATAAAGTAATGGGGTTTCTTGAGGCTTTATCCAGCAATCTTGGTGTTATTTGTTCCTCCTCTGTCTTTCTCTTTCTGTATTGACCCCCCCACCCCTCCTCTCTAGTTGAACTCCTCCATGCTTTTTTTTATTTCCCATTTCATATCACCCATACGCTGCTATCCCTTCTCATGCCTATAGTCCCTTTATACTTTCCGAGTCTTAGTCATGACTCCATGTCGTAAAGCTCACATCTGAGTATTTGGAGCCAGAAATTACAGGTGAGACCGAACACTGTGTTTCTGGGTCTCACACGTCTGAATTTGATCAAGTGAGTCCTATAGCAAACCCAACTTTTTTTAAAAAAAAATTATAAAACCAGGTTTATAATTGTACCTTCACCCACTGGTTTTCAAGTATATATAAAGCAGTTTCATATTGCTAAAAGAAAAACTACTCATAGTCGGAAGAGAACAATACTCCATATGCGGTCTCTCCACGTGCTTTCTGTGAACTGTTATTACACTGGTATTGTAAGGGGGCTTCTGTGCATTCCTGAGCCGTTTGCTGTCAGGAGTGCTTCTGAATGTGTTTGACCTTTAAATGTCTTCTGTGGACAAGGTGTTTTTCTAGTCTCTCCTGGAAGCCTCATAACTACTTTATGAGACAGAATTAGCGTATGTAAGTTTTGACAGATAAAGCATCTAAGGAGAGAGGCACAGCGACTGGCTCCAGGCCGCACAGTCAGAGGTTTGGAGAAGACGGCTTCACTCTCAGTCTTGTGCTCTTACCATGACACCAAGTGAGAATCAGCAAAAAGAAAGCTCCAGTTTCTACAGGGTGGGTTTTGTTATTTTAGTTCTAAATGTTACTGGTGTACATAACTCTATCCTGGAATGCACAATTCACAGAATTTGGCCATTATAGCATAGGATGGTTTTATAATTTATTTATCTTAGTAACTATGAATGAAGGATAAATGATAGGTTAGCTAGACATCATATGTCTAATCTGTAAAATATAGTTCCTTGGGCAGTGTAACAACTCTTAATGTGTATGACAAGTTTTATTTATTGGCACTCTTGGCAGGGAAAGAGACACTCTACCAGATTCAATGAAAAGTTACGAAGCTATAGAGCACCAAATTGAAGGTAATATTTATAAATGCTTAAAATTTATTCAGTTTCCTAACTATATTAGTACTTTGATACTTAAAGCTTAATTTTTGCAATTAAAAAATTACACAATGGCAAACTGAATACGCTGTTCAGTAGGGAGTTTTCTATTTCAATACAAGTTTTATGACAGTTTGGATTTTGGAAATATAAAAGATTAATGCCAAGTTGAAAAGGTGGCTCAGCAGTTAAGAACACTGGCTGCTCTTGCAGAGGAACCAAGTTTGATTGCCACACCCACGTGGCAGCTCACACCTTTCTGTAACTCCAGTTCCAGGGAATTTGCCTTCCGGTGTCTGCATGCATTGTACACATATGATGCAGATACACATTATCAGGCAAAACACTCGAACACATAAAGTAAAAATAAATATTCTTAAAAGATAAATGCTATTATGATTTGGCTATTGTTCCCATGGAGTTGTTTTGCCTTCCCCTTGGGCAAATCGTTAAAGTTAAAAATGTAGACTGTCAACCCAATGAATGCATAGGATGGCTATATGAAATGTATAATGGCAGATACGTATATCTCTTTCAGAATTCATAAAATCTCACTCAGCTTACGAATCTCAAGTTGCTTCTGAAACTGAGCCAGGTAAGTGGCCATTCGTCTGAGCACCATCACACTGACACCTCCTAAAGACCACACAGCCTTCCCAGTTACCCTCACCCACTGGGGACCAAGTGTTCTTGTACGTGAGCCTCTGGGTGACATTCTCATTCATACTATCATAGTAAGAAACCTCTGTATTCTTGCTGCTTTCAAGATTTCATCAGGTTTTGTTTGTTTAAGGAAGGGTCTGATGTATCCCAGGTTGGCCTCAAACAGCAGCTCAGAATTCTTGAAGCTCTTTCTGTTGTCTGTGCACTAGTGACCAGTGTAGAAGTCTTCCTATACTATACACAAGCACCTTCACGGGGACCTGTTAAGATTTTTAGCATTAAAGACTGTTTAGGATTTTCGTGTGTGTGTGTGTGTGTGTGTGTGTGTGTGTGTGTGTGCTTATGTGTGCACACGCACATGTGTGCATGTGTGTGTTTTTCACCTAAGGGAATCTGTTTCAGGGGGATAGCTGATGGCAGCCTATATAGCTTGCCATCATGATGGTAGTGCCAGCTCTGAGGCATGCTGCCTATGGAATGCACATGAGTTTGGGTTCTGAACCACAAGGTGGACATGGCCTAGCAGTGACCGTGAGGTCTGGATGCTGCTTCCTCAGCAACTGCAGTGGAGATGCTCCGGTTCCACCTGCAGCTCTGGTGACGACTGGCCTGGAAGCACACACTCAGCGGAAGCTGCACTTGCTCTGGTAGTGGCTTTATGCTCGAGTCATGGGCACACAGACTAGCATTGAGGACTGGGTTGCAGTACTGTGTGCACACCGTGAAGCTCTGGGATCCTGGGGACTTCTTACATGCAGAGATGGTTTTCCTCGCTGCTTGTATGGGAGGGAGGGCAGTCTGGTATGCTTTTCATCTTTTTCCTCTATATAAGGTTATTTTGGTTCCTTTGGTTCTTTAGATTTTTCTCTTCATCTCTGATAGTTCTGAAGTCTGAATATTATTGTATGTTTGGGTCCATATTTTGATTTGGGGTTATTTTTATATGTTTTTTTCAGCTTCAGGCCAGCCAGGTGACTCAGCAGGTAAAAGCACTTACTGTGAAAGCCTGGTTAGGTCAGAACTCATGCCATAGCGGGAGGAGAAAACAGACTCTGTGAGGTTGTGCTCAAATCTCCACACAGCCCTGTCACCTTCTCCCCATGTACACATCACACACAACCACACGAGACAAGAAAGATGCTAAATGATACATGATTTGGTAACTGTTATTAATTTTAGAATATTTGTAGTCATTATCACTTTACTTTTTTCTTTTATTTCCCCCTTTGACACTGCTTACCCCCATTATGGATATATTACAGCTCTCTATAAGAGAAACTGTCTCACAGATCCTGAAAGCTCAATTGCATTTTTACCTCATTTGCTTCTCCGATTGGGGAAGTTTCCAATGGCAGTTTCATGCTCACTGAGTCTTTTCTTTTTATAGTTTTAAACAATCTTTTCTCATTTTACACACCAATCCCAGGTCCTACTCCTTCTCCTCCTCCCACTCCCCCACCGCACCCCCATCCACTCCTCAGAGAGGGTGAGACCTTCCATGGGGAGTCAACAAAGTCTGGCACATCACATTGAGGCAGGACCAAGGCCTTTCTCCCTATATTTAGGCCAAGCAAGGTTTTCCTCCAGTTCAAGCACTAGGGGATAAATCCTGGTCCCACTTCCAGTGGCCCGACAGACTGCCCAAGCAACAGCACTGTCACCCACATTCAGAGGGCCGAATTTGGTCTTACGCAGGTTCCCCCACTGTCAGTCTAAAGTCAGTGAGCTCCCGCTAGCTCAGGTCACCTGTTTCTGTGAGTTATTCCCATCATTGTCTTAACCCCTTTGCTCCTATTATTACTCCTCCCTCTCTTGGACTGGACTCTGGGAGCTTGGCCAGTGCTTTGCTGTAGATCTCTGCATCTGCTTCCACCAGTTGCTGGATGAAGGTTCTATGATGACAATTAAAGCAGTCATCAATCTGATTAGAGGGGTAGGCCAGTTCAGGCACCTTCTCCACTACTTCTCTGGGTCTTAGCTGGGGTAATCCTTGTGGATTCCTGGGAATTTCCCTGGTGTCAGGTTTCTTGCTAGCCCCATAATAGCTCCCTCAATCAAGATACCTCTTTCTTTGCTCTCCCTCTCTGTTCTTCCCCCATCTTGACCCTCTCATTCCTTCATGTTCTTCTCCCCGCTTCCCCTCTTGTTCTACCCTCCCTTCACCCCCCCCATGCTCCCAATTTTCACAGAAGATCTTGTCTACTCCCCCTTCCCAGGCCCCATATATGTCTCTTTTAGGGTTCTTTTTGTTACTTAGCTTCTCTGGGGTTGTGGACTATAAACTCGTTGTCCTTTACTTTATGTCTAATATCTACTTACGAGTGAGTACATACTGTGTTTGTCTTTCTGGGTCTGGGTTGCCTCACTCAAGATGGTTTTTTCTAGTTCTATCCATTTACCTGCAAATTTCAAGATGTCATTGTTTTTTACCGCTGAGTAGTAATCCATTGTACCACAGTTTGTCTTTTTAATCCATTCTTTAGTTGAGGGGCATCTAGGTTGTTTCCATATTCTGGCTATTACAAACAATACTGCTAAGAACACAATTGAACAAATGTCCTTGTGGTATAAGTATGTATCCTTTGGTTATATGCCCAAGAATAGTGTTGCTGGGTATTGAGATAGACTGATTCCCAGTTTTCTGAGAAATTGCCATATTGATTTTCAAAGTGGCTGTATAAGTTTGCACTCACACGAGCAATGGAGGAGTGTTCCCCTTACTTTGCATCCTCTCCAGCATAAGCTATCATCAGTGTTTTTGATCTTAGCTGTTCTAATAGATGTAAGATGATATCTCAGAGTCATTTTGATTTGCATTTCCCTGATGGCTAAGGATGTTGAGTAATTCCTTAAGTGCCTTTCGGCCATTTGAGATTCTTCAGTTGAGAATTCTGTGTAGATATGTGCCCCATTTTTAAATTGGATTATTTGGAATTTTGATGTCTAGTTTCTTGAGTTCTTTATATATTTTGGAGATCATTCTTCTGTCAGATGTGGGTGTAGTGAAGATCTCCTCCTAGTCTGTAGGCTGCTGGTTTGTGTTATTGACTACGTCTTTTGCCTTACAGAAGCTTCTCAATTTCAGGAAGTTTCGTTTATTAATTGTTGCTCTCAGTGTCTGTGCTACTGGTGTGTTATATTTAGGAAGTGGTCTCCTGTGACCATACATTCAAGGTAATTTCACACCTTCTCTTCTATGAGGTTCAGTGTGGCTGAATTTATGTTGAAGTGTTTGATGAATTAAGACTTGAGTTTTGTTCATGGGGATAGATAAGAATCTGTTTGCATTGTTCTATGTGTCAACATCCAGTTAGGCCAGCACCATTTGTTGAAGAAGCTTTCTTTTCTCCATTGTATAATTTTAGCTTCTTTGTCAAAAATAAAGTGTCCATTAGTGTGTAGATTAATATCAGGGTTTATGATTCAATTCCATTGGACCACCAGTCTTTTTTTACACCAATACCAAGATGTTTTCATTACTATAGCTCTATAGTAGAACTTGAAGTAAGGGATGGTGAGGCCTCCGGAAGTTCCTTTCTTGTACAGGATTGTTTTGGCTGAAACCATATGGCCTTGTGCTATTTTTGGTTGGGGGACTTTTGATGACTGCTTCTATTTCCTTAGGGGTTATAGGTCTATTTAAGTTGTTTATCAGGTCTTGATTTAATTTTGCTATGTGGTACACAACCAGAGAAATGTTCATTTCTTTTAGGTTTTCCAATTTTGTAGAGTACAGGTTTTTGAAGTATGACCTAATGATTCTCTGGATTTCCTTAGTTTCTGTTGTTATGTCCCCCTTTTCATTTCTGATTTTTTAAATTTGGATATTCTATTTCTACCTTTTGGTTAGTTTGGATAAGGGTTTGTCTAGCTTGTTGATTTTTTTCAAAGAACCAGATCTTTGTTTCATCGATCCTTTGTTTTCTTTGTTTCTATTTTATTGATTTCAGCCATCAATTTGATTATTTCCCTTCACCTACTCCACCTGGATGAGTCTGCTACTTTTTGTTCTAGAGATTTCAGGTGTGCTGTTAAGTCGCTAGTGAGATTTTTCTCCATTTTTTTTTTTTTTAATGCAGGCACTTTCCCCTTAGCACTGCTTTCATAGTGTCCCATAGGTTTGGATATGTTGTGTATTCATTTGTGTTGAATTCTAGGAAGTCTTTAATTTCTTTCTTATTTCTTCTTTGACTAGGGGGTGAGTCAGTTGAGCATTGTTCAATTTTCATGAGTTTATAGGCTTCCTGCAATCAGTGTTGTTGTTAAATTCTAACTTCAAGCCATGATGATTCAATAAGACACAGTGGGCTTTTCCAATTTTTTTTGTCTGTTGAAGTTTGCTTTGTTATTGAGTATGTGATCAATTTCAGAGAAGGTTCCATGAGGTGCTGAGAAGAAGGTATATTCTTTTGTGTTTGGTTAAAATTTTCTATAGATGTCTGTTAAGCCTGAGTCATGACATCTGTTAGTTCTCATTTCTCTATTAAGTTTCTTTCTGGTAGACCTGTTCATTGTCAAGAGTGGGGTGTTGAAGTCTCCTACTATTAGTGTGTGGGGTTTGATATGTGATTTAAGCTTTAGTAATGTTTCTCTTATAAAGGTGTGTGCTCTTGTACTTGGGGCATAGATGTTAAGAATTGAATCTTCATCTTGATGGGTTTTTTCCTGGTATGAGTATGAAGTGTCCTTCTCCATATCTTTTGATTGATTTTAGTTTGAAGTTGATTTTGTTAGATATTAGGATAGGTATATCTGTTTGTTTCTTAGGTCCATTTGATTGGAAAAATCTTTTCCACCCCTTTACTCTGAGATAATATCTGCCTTTAAGGTTGAGGTTTATTTCTTGCATGCAGCAGAAGGATGGATCCTGTTGTCATATCAATTCTGTTAGCCTATGTCTTTTTATAGGTGAATTGAGTCCACTGATATTAGAGATATTAATGATCACTGATGGTTAATTCCCATAGTTTTCGGTAGTAGTGTTTGTGTGTTTCCCTTCTCTGAGGTTTGCTGGTGTGATGTTATCTGTTGCCTGTTTTTTTGTGAGTGCATTAGCTTCCTTCAGGTTGGAGTTTTCCTTCGAGTACTTTCTGTAAGGCTGGATTTGTGGATAGGTATTGTTTAAATCTGCTTTTGTCATGGAATATCTTGTTTTCTCCATATATGCTGATTGAAAGCTGTGCTGGGTATAGCAGTCAGGGCTTGCATCTGTGATCTCGTATGTCTGCAGCACATCTGTTCAGAACTTTCTGGCTTTCATGGTTTCCATTGAGAAGCTGGGTATAATTCTGGTAGGTCTGTCTTTATATGTTACTTGGTCTTTTTCCTTTGCAGCTCTTAATATTCTTTCTTTGTTCTGTATGTTTAGTGTTTTGATTAATATGTGACAAGGAGACTTTGTTTTGGTAGTCTATTTGGTGTTCTGTAAGCTTCTTTTACCTTCATAGGCATAACCGTCTTTAGGTTGGGAAAATTGTCTTGTATGATTTTGTTGATATATTTTCAGTGCCTTTGTGCTGGAATTCTTCTCCTTCTTCTACCCTATTATTCTTAGGTTCATCTTTTCATATTGTCCCAGATTTCCTGAATGCTTTGTATTAAGAACTTGTTGGATTTAACATTTTCTTTGACAGATGAATCTATTTCCTCTATCGTATCTTTAACTCCCGAGATTCTCTCTTCTATCTCTTGTATTCTGTTAGTTATGCTTGCATCTGTAGTTCCTGTTTATTTACCTAGCTTTTCCATTTCCAGAATTCCTTCTGTTTGTGTTTTTTTTATTGCCTCTATTTTAATTTTCAAGCCTTGAACTGTTTGAATCATTTGCTTCACCTGTTTGATTGTTTTCTTGGTTTTCTTTAAGAGATTTATTGATTTCTTCCTTTTTTTTTTTTGGTTTGGCTTTTTCTCCATTTCTTTAAGGGAGTTTTTCATTTCCTCTATAAGGGTCTCTATTATCTTCATAAAGTTATATTTAAGGTCATTTTCTTCTGCTTCTTCTGGGTTAGGATGTTCAGGTCTTCCTGTTGTAGGACCACTAAATTCTGGTGTTGCCATATTGCTCTTTAGTTTGTTAAATTTGTTCTTGCATTGGCGCCTACTCATCTCTTCCTCCAGTTGGTACAAGCAGTGTCTTGGCCTCTTGGTCCCCTCCTTGCAGTTGGTGTCTACGTCTCAGGGATCCTCTCTTGGACCAATCATTACAGTCTCTGTCTGTGTCTCAGTGAGTCGATTTTCAGGGGATGGGTGGGTTTGGTGGTGGATTGTAGATTACAGGATGCAGCGGATGAGGGGTGATGGAAGCTTGCCTGCTGCCCCAGCCACTGAAGCTGAGGTGGGTGGGGGAGGAGCCTGTGGGTTTGCCCTGGGGCTAGAGCCTATAGACTGGGCTGTCCAGGTGGGAGGCTGGTGAAATACTAGTCATTCATCTGTTGGTCAGCTCTGTGGCAGTCACAATCTGTGTCTCGGTGAACTGTTGAGGTCATGGGAGATGGGAGGAATGTGGGACTTAAAGATTACAGATCCGGTGAGAGGTTGTGGAGCAGCAAGCCTACAGGAGGCTTGCCCGTCAACCAGCTAGTACAGCTGAGGTGGGTGGGGGAGGGTCCCAGGGTTTTGACCCGGGTTCTAGGGCCTAGAGACTGGGTTGTACAGCTGGAGAACTGGTCACTCACCTCTTCGTCAGGTCTGTGCAGTTTCAGTCTAAGTCTATGTCTTAGAGAGGCACTGAGACCCAGGGAATGGGTGCGGTTGGTGGCAGAGTGGGCTTTGTGGATTACAGGGTCCATCCATTGGGTGTGCCTTGGAGCAGCCTGCCTGTAGGAGGCTTGCCTGCTGGTCAGCTAGTGCTAGTGGGAGTGGGGCCTAGGGCCTAGAGACTGATCATCCAACTTGAGGGGCTGGTCACTCACCTCTTTCTGGTCCTTTCTGTGCAGTCACAGTCTGTGCTCACTGACTTTTCAAGAGAGTTGCTCTAGTGGTTTGCAAAATACCCTTAATAATTATCAAAAAATGTGAGGATTGTTTTCCAATGTATTCCAAGTATTTAATCACATTTTTTCCCTGACAGTAGCCGTATAGAGTAGGCATATTTATTAGACAACAATAGAATATTAATTGCTTATTATGATGATTAAAGGAGCCCTCACAGATTAGAGCACATTGTAAGTGGAGACTGTTCTTTTGTTTTCCGGCCACCCAGACCAGAATAATCACACAAAAACAATATTAATTATAACACTGTTTGGCCAAGGGCTCAGACATATTCCTAGCGAGCTCTTACATCTTAAATTAATCCATTTCTATTAGTCTATGTATCACCACGAGGCTGTGGCTTACCAGTAAACTTCTGGTGTCTTTCTCCTTTGGCAACTACATGGTATCTCTTTGACTCCGCCTTTTTTCCTCCTCTATCTCTGACTGGATTTCCCGCCTTGCTCTAGTCTGCCCTGCCATAGGCCAAAGCAGCTGCTTTATTAACCACTGGTAATGAAACATATTCACAGCATACAGAGGGAAATCCCATAACAACACTAGTGTGATTGGCACAACGCAAGTGGTCCTAGAAGAGTAGCAGTGATTGTCCTGCGTTGTTTGTGTTTGTTTATTGCCTGAATCAGTCACAAATCATTCTTTGTTTCATTGTTGTAGAACTTGAAGACTTCTTTTTACTTATTAGAGTTTCTGCTTATATTGCCATCTGCTCTGATATGTTACCAATTTTTCCCTAGGTAATAAATACTGTTAATTAGTTGTTTGAAATTCTTGCCCGATAACTTAAAAATGCCTGCTGTATCTGAATTCTGTGCTTATAATTGCTTATCTTCAGGCTATGATTTTTTGCCTCTGAGTATGCCTTGTAATATAACTATTTCTGGTTGGAAGCCAGAGATGATGTATAGGATAAAATACGATAAATGCAGCTGGAATTATCATGTCACCTCCTTATGCTGGTTTAGTGTCCCATCTGTCTCACTGAATTGGATGATCATATAACTTCAGCCACTATAATACCTTTATATTTTTTTTGTAATAGAAGCTCCTTATTCAGTGACTAAACGGATGAACGTGATGATAAAAATATTTGAAAATCAGACAAATATGTTAGAGAGGTAAGTTTTGAAAATAATTATTTATTTTTTACTTATAAAATTGAGTTCTTAGAATAGAAGCATTGGGAGCATAGATAAGAGATAAGGCCTTCATTGAAAGCTGCCTCTTAAATGTATGTATGTATCTATATATGTATATATATGTATACATGCATGCATATAATTTTAATTATGCATATGTATAATTTTAAATTTTCAAATTGCAAACACACAGGTTATAAAAACATGCTTTGGAAAAAACAATATGCTGATTCCTCAAAAAATGAAGAGTAAGTGTAAATGAAATATTATCTAACAATTCCATTCCTAGGAATACACTAAAAAATGCCACTGAGGTCTTGAAGAGACACATATACATGTCTTTGCCTCAGCACTGTTTATAAGTATTCAAACACAAATTTCCAACAATGGGTGACTAGAAAAACAAAATGTGTCACAATGGACTGCTGATCTTTAAAGAAGTGTGGACAGATGTCACAATGTGACTAAAACATGGGCACATTATGGTAAATCAAACAAGCCAGCCACAAAAAGACAAAAAGTATATGGTTCCCCTTACAGGAGATACCTAGAGTGGTCAAATTTATAGCGTGTGAAATAATGATTGTCAAGGAATGAGGAGCCGAGTAAGCAGCAATTACTCTTTAATACATACAGAGCTTCGTGGCTTTTCCCCAACCAGTTTGACCTGCTCATTGGTGTCCTCCTTGTTCACTTCATGCTTTGGCAGTCCTGTTGGTGAGACTTCACAGGTGTAGCTTCTGATGTTATTGAGAGGTATGATCTCACAGAAAACTCCCTGACCTTCCGGCTCTTATGATCTTTCAATATCTTCTTCCCAAATGGTCCCTGAGTCTTAACTTTTAGAGTGCTTTGTACATGGAGCCATTGGTACGGGGCTCCACAACTCTGCATTTTGATTGGTTGTGGTTTTCTGTCATGGTCTCTGTCGGTTGCAAAGAGAAATGCTCTTGATGACAGGTGAAGAGTACACTCATCTGTGGTATAAATACAGATGTATATAGCTTGTTGTTAGGGTTTATGCTGGGTGAGTAGGTTAGTGATTTTAAATTCTCCTCCAATAACCATGATTTCACTAGCACCGAGTATTTCTTGTTGTTGTTGTTTTGTTTTATTTTTCAAGACAGGCTTTCTCTGTAACTTTGGAGCCTGTCCTGGAACTAGCTCTTGTAGACCAGGTTGGCCTTGAACTCACAGAGATCTGTCTGCCTCTGCCTCCCAAGTGCTAGGATTAAAGACGTGCGCCACCACTGCCTGATTTAGCACTGAGTATTTAGCTAGTTTTTCAGCCTCAGGCATGGTTTCCCCCATATTGAGTGGCTCTTACGTCCAGTTAGAAAACCATCAGTAACTAACTAGGTACCTATGTGACCACTTCATCATGCTTGTCATTAACGTGGTTATTGGACATTATAGCTGGGTGGAATTGTTGGTTGCTTCTTACCTTTGTAAGCACACGGTGCCTTTTGATACCATGAAAGCTAGTCCTCAGGGAGGGGTTATTCAGGTCAGTGCCATCTCAGGTGACTCTGAGCCTTGTTTCTAAAGTGCATGGTACACTCAGCAACAGGAACTTACATTCTCCCTCTGAGGAACGGCCAAGGGCAACAACAGTCTATATGCTTGGGGAGTCCCTTAGTCCTGGCCAACAACTCCAAAAGAAGTCTTCTCATGTCTGGTATCAGGGTTAATTGTTAGGTGGTCTTTGACTCTTGGAGAAAGCACTATCTGCCCCGATGAGAAAAGTTTATGGAAATGGCATATGTATATTTATACACCGTATTATATGAACTATGGTTTTTAAGGTAAATAGTTAATAGTGTGTTTCTTTGTGGCTCTTTCCAACATCAGCATTGTTATTTTACATACCTACCTTCATCTCCTATGTGCACCTGCCTTCCTGTTCCATAAGGAGCCTGATCTTATTGCTTTTCCCTACGAAATCAGTAATATCTGACCATTCACTCTTTACCTTCCTCCCATGTTCTTCTGTATTTACTTCCCTCTTCCTCCTTAAGGAGCTCCCTTTTCCCATTTCCATTATCAGATCCCTTGTATCTTATATTCCCCTTTACCCTCTCCCCACCTTCTCCTGTATATACCATTCATCAGTTGTAGGACACTAAAGTTTTTTATATCTCCTAGCTATCGTGAATAGAGATAACATGAATGAACGTGGCTGAGCAAGTATCTGTGAAGTATGACATAGAGTTCTTTGGCCACAGGCCAAGGGGTGGTGTAGCAGGGTCACACTGATTTTCATGGGGGGCTGCACTAGTTTGTAGTCCTGTTAACAGTGAATGAGGGCCGCCCCACGCCCTTGGCATCCCCTCCAGCATTTGTGGTCTGTTGTTCCGTTGATCTTTGTCATTCTGACTCAGGTAAAACAAAATATCAAAGTTGTTTATTTGCATTCCCTTAATTGCTAGGGAGTATGAGAATTTTTTGATATGTTCCTAGCAGTTTTAGTAATTATAGCTTTGTTCTTCTTGTCATATGCTCTGTTCATTCTTCTCTTCAGCCCAAAATAATGTTTCCTGTATTTTCCTTAGGATTGTTGGGTTGTTTATAATTATTGTAGGCTGCTTATCTCCTGAAAATTTTTATTTATCCTTTAGTCATATCATATCGTTTGGCTGGATGTATTATTTTACGTTGGCTATCAGAGTCTTTTAGTACATGAAATACATTGCTCCAGGCTGTCCATGCTTTCAAAGTTTCCATTGAGAAATCAGTTGTCATTCTGATAGTTTTCCTTTATATATGATTTGTGATTTTTCTCTTGTGGTTTTTGTTATGTATCCTGAGTGGTTTTTTAAACCAGAGTTTAACATTTGTTTTAATGGTTCATCAAATATATACACACATATGTACATGTACATACATGTCATATAAACATACATGGAGATTAAGACACAAAGAAAACATAGCAAAACACAAAAAATTTAGGAATTTAAGTGAAGTGTGGAAAAGTTCATTGTAGCTCCTGGCTGCTTTTCCATAGCCTTGGGGTTTTAAACACAATGGCACAGATTTCAATAATCACATGACGCTAACCTACACTGTCTACAAGTAGAAACACTAGCAATAAATTTAAATCAGGACAATGGAATTCTGAGAAGGATAAGCCTATGAGGAAGACCCTCACAGGAGCTTCTGATACAGCAAGTATCGCCACTCAAGTATGAATGTGAGGAAGACCCTCACAGGAGCTTCTGATACAGCAAGTATCGCCACTCAAGTATGAATGTTGGATTTCCCTTCCTAGGTATTATTATATAAACCACACATTTCTGTTCTGACTATATATTTCCAAACTAGGAAGAGGTAAAAACAGGGGGACAAAGTAAATAAAAAATATTTTTGAGGGGGCTGAAGAGATGGCTCAGAGGTTAAGAGCATTGACTGCTCTTCCAAAGGTCCTGAGTTCAATTCCCAGCAACCACATGGTGGCTCACAACCATCTGTAATGAGATCTGGTGCCCTCTTCTGGCCTTCAGACATACATGCAGACGGAATATTGTATACATAATAAATAAATAAATATTTTTAAAAAAAGGAAAAAATATTTTTGAGTGTAAATCATAGCCATGGTTGTGTGTTTGTGTGCACGTGCGCATACAAATAAATGTTTTGCTCTGTGTGATGCAAGGGGGCTTTTGAGAAGGAAATCACACTCCCAAGGTCAGGGTGCAGAAATGTACTGGCTGTGAGCGAGTCACCTTAGTTTCTGGGAGATAGTTCTGATACAATCACTAGTTCTCACCATGGGTTAGTTTGACATTAGGTGATACGTTTTTCTAAACAATTTCCGTGGATTATACAACATGCCACAGTAAGTATTTTCAGAATATAATTAGTGTTTTAACTATGATATGCCACGGGGATTTTCTTTCCTGGCCTTGTCTGTTTGGTGTTCTGTGTGCTTCTTACATCTGTATGGGGGAGACATTCTTGAGCTGAGGGGAGTTTTCTGTGACTTTGGTTTCTATGTCATTGATTTGGGATTCTTTCCCCTCACGTATGACTATATTTTGAAGGCAGTTTTTTTTTCCCATAGTGTCCAACATTTCCTGTGTGTTCATTTCCTATATTTTTGTTTTTTGTTGTTGTTGTTTAATTTTTCAGGTTCCTCTTTTGCTTGGTCAAGACCCTCTGTTTTGTCTCTGAAACCTGATATTCTGTCTTCTGCTTGATTTGTTCTACTTGCACAGCTTTCCTTTCAGTTTCATAGTTGCCACGGCTGGCCAGACTAGGCCAGAGCTCTGGGATCCACGCGAGCTCCGGTGGGATGTGGAAAAACAAGGATTGGGTGGGGAAGATACTTGTCAGGCTAGACTCTGAAAGAGGATGTGGGATGTGTGGGATGTTTGGGTATGGTATCACTGGTTTGGTGACGGCCGCTCAAAGGGTTGTGTGGGGTGGGTGCGTGTAGGGAGGATCCTGGCAGGAGTCTAGATGTTGGCTACAGCACAAGAAGAGGTTGTGAGAAACATTTGTACATATTTATTACAGCATAGCTACTTTTGTCTGTTTTTCAGAGCTTTAAATGAACAGAGTATAATTGAGACTGTAAGTATAACATTTTTAATTTGATATTGTACTTTGTCCTTGATTTTTGAAGCGACTCCACAAACGACCATTTTCTATTGTAACTAGAGGTTAGCGCTCGCTCAGTTCCCCCAGCTTCTCTGAGCTCATGAACGTGAAGGCATTGCATGCTCTTTTCACTCTCAATTCATCATTGCCACTCAGAAGCACTCCTGAAATACTAAGCTGGAGTCTCCGGCTCATCTAGGAATATCGGTCACAATGGCAACTCAGAAATTAATGCTAGCGGCTCATTTTTTCCCATGCTTCAGTGAAGTTAGGATTACATTAATAATAACTAAGTATTGAAATCGATCTTACTGAGATGCTTGATTTTAATTAAACCTATTTCATTTATCTTTAGAAATATAAACAGATGGAAACTGATTTTCAAGTGTTATTATTGGAGAAAACCCTACTGGAAAGTGAAATACAGAGGATAAGAGAGTCAGAGGTTGGTGCACACAAGTGATAAAAATGCCGTACCCAAGAAGACCTAGTCCCATAGAAATGGGACTCAAAGTGTTTCTAATAGTCATAATTTTTAGAAGCTCTGATTTAAAAACCCAAATTAATATTCTAATTTTCAGTTTTAACTATCAGACCCATAAGGATGCCACGAAAACAGAAACAGCTCAGTTATTGTGAAAGACATTTTTTTCATTTTAACCATTTTTTGTAATTTTACTATGTTAAAATGAAACCCTTTCTTTTTTGTTTAAACAGAAAAAAGGGGAAATGGTGTAGGAGGTCCTTCTGTATTTCTGTTGCTTTCACTGGTTGAATAAAGAGACTGCCTTGGCCTTTTGATAGGGCAGCCCTTAGGTGGGTGGAGGAGGCAGAACAGAATTCTGGGATAGAGAAGGCAGAGTCAGGGAGAGCCGCCAGCCATGAAGCTGCCAGGTCAGACATGCTGAATCTTTCCCGGTAAGCCACAACTCGTGGTGACACACAGATTATTAGAAATGGGTTAAATGAATATGTGAGAGTTAGCCAATAAGAGGCTAGAGCTAATGGGCCAGGCAGTATTTCAATGAATTACAGTTTCTGTGTAATTATTTCGGGAGTTAAGCTAGCCAGACAGACGGACGGGAGCCGGGCGGGACAGAACAAGGGGCCCGCACTCCTTTTACTACATATTCTTCTCTAATACAATACATCCCCACTGCTGCCTCCTTTCCCACTACCCCTCCCAGTTCCCACCACTGCCTCCTCTTTCCCCCAGATCAACTGCTCCTCCATTTCCCTTCAGAAAAGAGCAGGCCTCCCAGGGAAGACCGGGCACAAGCCCTCATCTCAAGGCTGGATAAGGCAACCCAGTAGGAGGAAAAAGGTCCCAAGAACAGGCAAACAGAGTCAGAAACACCCCCCCAATCTCACTGTTAAGATTCCCACAAGCACCCCAAGCTAAAAGAACAACCACAATATATATTCAGAGGACCTAGTGCAGACTCATGCAGCTCCAAGATTGCTGCTTCAGTCTCTGTGGTCACCTACGATCCACGGTCAGTTGGTTCTGTGAGCTGTTTTCTCATGGTGTCCTTGACCCCTCTAGCTCCTATGGTCCTTCCTATCCCTCTTTTGTGGGTTTCCCTGAGTTCTGCCTAATGTTTGACTGTGGGACTCTGCACTGCCCCCATCGGCTACAGGAAGAAGCCTCTCTGATGACAATTGGGCTACCTAAGCACCTATCTATGAGTATAGCAGAATATCATTAGGAATCATTTCATTGACCTTTTTTGGTTCTATCCTAGGAATCTGAGCTGTCCTGCTCCTAGTTCCCGTCCATCCAGGCAGTGTCTGGCATGGGCTCCCAAATTAAACCAATCACTGATTGGTCACTCCCACAAGCTCTGAGCCACCATTGCCCCAGCATATCTTTCAGGCAGGTTGTAGGTCATCAGTTTTGTGACTGCATTGGTGTTCCAGTCCCAACACTGGAAGCCTTGCCTGGTTACAGATGACTGATTCAGGCTCAATACCCTCCATTACTAGGACCCTTCATTAGGGTCACCCTCATTGGTTCCAGGAAACTTCCACTGCCCTTAGTTTCCACATTGTCCCCTAAATATCCTCCTATTCCCATCTCTCATCATACTCTCTCCTTCAGTCCTTTCTTTTCCCACCTGATCCCTCCTGTTCCAATCCCCACTCGCTCCCAGTCTGCTCACAAAAATCTATTTTATTTCCACTTCCCAGGGAAATGCTTGTGTTCCCACTAGAGCCCTCCTTGTTTCTTGGCCTCTCTGAGTCTATGGATCGTAGCATGATTATCCTTTATTTAACAGTTAATATCCACTTATGAGTGTGTACATCTCACTTCCTGAGTCTGGGTTGCCTTGTTCAAGATGATTTTTTTTTAGTTGCATCCATTTGCCTGCAAATTTCATGATGTCATTTCATTAAATGGCTGAGTAATACTCCGTTGTGTAAATGTACTACATTTTCTTTATCCATTCTTTAGTTGAAGTACATCTACGTTGTTTCCAGAGTCTGGTTATGATGAATAAAGTTATTATAAGCATAACTGAATGAGTGTCCTTGTGGTAGGGTGGAGCATCTTTTGGGTATATACCCAAAAGTGGTATAGCTGGATCTTGGGGTACCTAGATTCCCAATTTTCTGAGGAACCACCATATTGACTTCTATAGTAGCTGGACGAGTCTGCATTCCTACCAGCAGTGGAGGAGTGCTCCCAGCAGTAGAGGAGTGCTCCCAGCAGTGGAAGAGTGCTCCCCCTTGTTCTACATCCTCTCCAGGATGAGCTCCCACTTGTGTTACTGATCTTAGCCATTCTGACAGGTGTAAGATGAAATCTCAACATAGTTTTGATTTGCATTTCCCTGATGGCTAAGGGTGTCAAGCATCTCTTTAAGTGGTTCTCGGCCATCTGAGAGTCTTCTAATGAGAATTCTGTTCAGATCTGGTCCCCATTTTTAGTTGGATTATTTGGTTTGTTGACGTCTAGTTTCTTCAGTTCTTTATAGAGTCTGGATATGAGCCCTCTCTCAAATGTGGAGTTGGTGAAATATTTCCCGTGCTGTGGGCTGCCATTTCATCCTGTTGGCAGTGTCCAGTGCCTTGCAAAAGCTTTTCAGTTTCATGAGTTCCTATTTACTAATTGTTGATCTTAGTGCCTGTACTATTAGTGTCGTTTAGGAAGTTGTCTGCTGTTCCAGTGTGTTCAAGGATATTCCCTACTTTCTCTTCTACCAGGTTCAGTGTGTCTGGTTGTATGTTGAGGTCTTTGATCTACTTGGACTTGAGTGTTATGCAGCGTGTTAAATAATATGATTCTATTTGCATTCTTCTACACACAGACATCCAGTTAGATTAGTACCATTTGTTGAAGATTCTTTTTTCTATTATGTATTTCTGGCTTCTTTATCAAAAATCAAGTGTCCACAGGTGTGTGGGTTTATGTCTGGGAATTCAATACAATTCCATCAATCAATGTGTCTGCTTTTATGCCAATATCATGCAGTTTTTATTACTATAGCTCTGTAGTACAGCTTTCAATTAGGGATGGTGATACCTGATAGTTTTAGCTATCTTGAGTTTTTTGTTTTTCCATATGAAGTCAAGTATTGTTCTTTCTAGGTCTATAAAGAATTGTGTTGGAATTTTGAAGGGAATTGTGTTGAATCTGTAGATCACTTTTGGTAGGATGGCCACTTTTACTATGTTAATTCTACCAATCCATGAACGTGGGAGTTCTTTCTTTCTGATATCCTCTTCAATTTCATGAAAGACATTTCTATGGAAAATATTTAACTTCATAAATTTGTTAGTGATTGAGAGCCAGAATTTTTTTGAGGCAAGGTTTCTCTGTATAACCCTAGCTGGACTCGAAATCACAGAGATCTGCCTGCCTCTGATATTGAGTGATGAAATTAAAGGTGTGTACCACTACTTCCTGGCTGTAACTTTTTATTTATGAGGAATTATTTCACCTATGTTTATCTTATGATAAGTTTACCCTGATAGTATATTCGTATACATTGGAATTTTTAATATAAAATAATCATATGCTGCTTTCATTATCTATAATTTTAATACTTGATAAAAATTCTTTCTCTACACTCATATATAAAGTAGCCCGGTCCTTCATAGTAGTTCAAGAATATTTTGCCCAGGCATGCTGATGTATACCTGCAATTTTATCATTTGAGAAGCTGAGGCAGGAGGATCATGGGCTCATGTCCAGTCTAGACAACTTAGATCCTGTCTCAGAAATGCTTTAACACATGTTCAGCTATGATATACTGATGGTTTTAAGACACAAATTTGTACCAAGCATGTTGCACAATTTAGTATAATGTGAATTTCACTTCTGCGTGTGTGTCATTTCATCAGACTAAACACCAGTTGAAGGCAGCTTTGCCAGCTCAATGATTCTCAAGATACAGTCTCACATAAGCTACATCTGGTTTTTCAGTTTTCTTTGCAGTTTCAGATAAGCCTGTTTCCCTTCAGGTTCAACCTCTAAACATTCAGGACACGGAGCTGCATCTTCTTGATAAACTTGTGCATTCTGAGTCATTCACCTTAGTTTTTAAATGTATCATTGATGGTATTTTTGTATGATGACATCCTAACATATTTCTCTGCATCCTGTTGCTTCTACTGCAAGTATGGCACAATGAGGTGACTTTGAGGAGCTATAGGCCATACCATAGCAGAACTGGAAAACTGTCAGAGGAAGTTAATTACTTCAGTATATGAAATGACTCAAATGTATGGATCCAGAGGATACTGAGATCGGTAGTGAATAAAATGCTTACTACACAGGCATGCCGAGCTGAATGTGGATCCCTAGCACCCACGTAAAAGACTGAGCACAGTGGTGTGTATTTGTAGCCCCAGCACTGGGGCATGGAAATGGCCAGATTCCAGGAGCTTACTGTCCAGCCAGTCAAGCTGAAATGGTGAACTCCATGTTAAATGAAAGACTGCATCTCAAAAACGAACATAGAGAGCAGTAGAGGAAAACCCTTGACCTGCACACGTGTGGGCATGTGCAAGTAGCCCGCCTTATCTTTTCTGTTAAGTACAAATACAAACAGTAGGTATATCATTAGCTTTGCTTTGTTTCTGTTCAGATGGTTTCCCCAGCAACAGCAGAGTGACACTTGGGGTGAAGGGGAAAGCTCAGCAGCATGTACTCCCATGCACCTCCCATAACTCACACTATTTTAATTTTGACTTGTTCAAAACTGTGCAGAAAGCAAAGCAATCAAGTAAAGAAGATCGAACCAAGAAACCCACAAAACCAGAAAAGAAAAAAGAGAAAGATTCAGAAAGGTGAGGCGTGGAGATGTGTGATTGGTTCCTTTCTTGGAACTTGTTCTCTTCTTCTGCAGGTTTTAATTCTGCTCAGTTTCATAAAGAAAACCAATTACCTATTTTTATGAATGGATTATTGTAACATTGTTCTACTAAGTGAATATAAGTATTATAAATTGGTGATTGTAATTCAAATTTTCTTGGTATGCCTTATTTGCAATAAAGTTTTTTAATGAATTCAGTGTTTGCAGAGAGCCTTAGTTTCTGGAAAGAAGCTTATTAGACACAAAATTTGTCCTTTGAAGAATCGTGGTCAGGGAAGATAAATGTTTAGTACACTTTCAAAATCTTAGCCATGTCATGTTTTAATCATACCATTGAAAAGTTGGCTTCAGAGAAGTTATTCCTTTATTTACTACTTAAGCCTCATGGATTTAATGATTAGTTTAATGTGTGAGGGGTTGAGGAGGTGGCTCAGCAGGTAAGAACACTTGCTACATAGGCCCAGCAACCTGAGTTTGATCCCTGGGGCCCACATAAAAAGCAGCATGGCTCATGTCTATAATCCCAGCGCTCTCATGGGGGAGATGGGAGACAGGAGCAGGTCGTATATGCAGTGCATGGAAGAAACAAGAGACCCTGACCCAAGCACAAAGTAAAAGCGAAGAACTGACTCTTTAGAAATAAAAGGAACTCTTACTTTCTTTAAAAAAAAAATGTTGACCTCCAAGCATACACTGTGATATGAACATGAGTATTCTCTCTCTCTCTCTCTCTCTCTCTCTCTCTGTGTGTGTGTGTGTGTGTGTGTGTAAGTGTGTGTGTTAAAGGCATGTATTTCTTTTAAGATTTTAAATGGTCTAAAGTCCTAGGGAAAACAAAGCAGTGATGTGTTTTCAAGTATCTTGATACATTTTTTTAATATTTTTAATTACAGGAAGTTGTCTCCAAGCAGAGAACTTGAACTGGCTCAAATCCAAGTAAGATACACCCTTTCTGAGTTTATATATTTCTGGAATAAGTTATATAAAATTATCTTCTGCCTGTCACTTCTGTTTTGCCTCCTAAGAACCGCACTTTGGAGGCTTACTTGCCCTTTTGGAGCTCTGGTCTCCTCTGAGGTGTCCGAGTCACGTTAAAAGCCTGACTTGATTTCTGGCCTCTTTGCCATACATTTCTTTAGTCTCCACTTCCTCAAGATCCCTGATTGGTGGCTGGAGGTTTGTTTGCTCTGTGTCTTCATTGCTACATGGTTTTGTTTTAGTAGATGTTATTTCCGCTCAGATTTCAATAAGAAGAATAATACAGATTTCAAAACTTTTATTAAAACAATTGCTTTATTAAAGGAGATTTACAGGTATTTGTTTTACACTTTTAAGATGTTTTTATTTATTTTTTAAAGTTTATTTATTTTATGTGCATTTGTATTTTGCCATGGGTATCGGGCATGTGGGTGCTGGGAATTGAACCCAGGTCCTCCAGGAGAGAAGTCAGTGCTCTTAACCACTGAGCCATCCCTCCAGCCCCAGTCTTTTATTTTTATTTGACGTTAGTGTTTCTGGCAAAATGCAGCCTTCACATTGCCTATTTCCTGCATCATGTTTGTTTGTTTGTTTCCTTTCTTATTGTCACTGTTTCATTGTTTTCAACAGTTTGGTTTCATTGCACAGGGCCATGACTGTTCTTATCACACTAAGTGGGAGTGTGCGCAGCATCCTGAGTATGTAACATTTGCCAAGGGTTCAAACCCGTTTCTACCTCTCTCTGTCCCTGTACAAAAAGATACAGTTGGGTGACAGAAATCCGACAGCACTCTATATGCTCCTCAAACGTTTGTGAAAGGTTTATCTCTGTATTTACGTATTTTACATTGATATGTCTAAGTGCTTTCATTTTTTTCAATGTCGTAGCAAACTTGCTGTTCTGTCCACACATTCAGTTTTTAAACCATGATTAATTGTTGATGCCGTTTGGCCATTTATTGTGATTGACGAGATCTCCATCAATTCCTTCATAGACATATTGGGCACTGTCATGATAGCTGCTTTGAAAGTGTTCTGTGGTAATTCTAAGGTCAGGACTGTCCTGTGGTCTCTTTTTTGGTGTCTTTTCTCTTAATACTGAGTCCACTGTTCAAGTTTATTTGAACAGCTGTGTGGGCATTGTGAGTAACGTGTTGAAGCTCTGAGATCTGCTGTGTCCTTACACAGCGAACATGATTCAGTGTGAGTAGAAATTATACATCTATCCAGCCGCTTGTTTTAATTCTTTGTTTTTTATCCAGGTTGTTTTGAGTCTTTTCTTTGTATGTGTGGTTCAGAGGTTAGAGGAAGGGGTGGACAGATTTTATGCAAAATTATTGGACCCTTGTCTTCAGTTTTCTCCTTCGTGTGAATTCCACTGAGTCTTTCACAGTTGGGATTGTCCCAGACTTTGCCCTTGTGTTTAAGCTGTAAAGACAGAGGCTTTCTCTACGTTCTGGGGTACCTTATATGACTCCAGTAGGCCTTAGTCCCATACCGAAGGCCATGGAAACAGGAATCCTACCTAGGCTTCCTTTCCCTCCATGGACCACGTACCCTTGTTTGCACATCAGTGCTGGTGATATTGTTTTGTGCAGAGCACACAGTGGTTAGATGCCACCTAGATTGCCCTCAAGGAGCTTGACGTGACACACAAGAAGCACACACAGGGCTTTAGAAATGGTCCTCAAACATATCCACCGTAGGTTTTCTGAATGTGTAACATACTAATTTCTGCTAAGCCTGGACTATAAGTTAAAACTGGAGATTTTCGTCTAGTTACATTTCAAACATTTCCATTTAAATATGCCAGACCTGGAGAAAATGGGAAATGTTTCAACTGTAGTAGCTGTAATCTACAGATTCGAGGTTAGCATGCACTTGAGAAATCAACAGGAAGATACAGTGTCAGGTGGTATCCACCACTGCATAGGAGAGCTTTATAGCGAGCTGTGTTCAAACCATCCTACTGGTAATCAGTGAACTTGAGACATGTCATAACCACAGAAAGTAAATCTGAAAAGCACCAGAGTGAATGTTGTTCTTTTTACTTCTTAGAAAGAAGCGGAAGAGCTGAAGATGGAGAAGAAAGCCCTTCAGGAGCAACTGAAATGGGCTTTGCAGGTGAGGGGAGTGCCTCTGAGTGACAGCAAACCCAGAGGATGCGCAGCAGGAGCTTTCTAAACTTAGATCTTATAAACCAAGTGTGCATCCTGTATACACGCATATGCATATATAGACACACTGCGTGTATATTTACACACTACACATGCATATACACACACGCACAATAGTTTGGTGCACACAGTCATTTATACATGTGAATATATTAATAGAACACAATGTTCATTCTTATCTAAAGCAGCAATTCAGAAGGAAAATAAGCCCTTTTCCATGAAGAAAAAAAATCTTTTTCAAACTGCCGATACGCAATTTACTCGACTGTAAAATGCTATCTCCTCAGAGGAGGAGAGAGGACTCAGCAATTAAAAGTGTATACTGCTCTTGCTCAGTACTGGAGCTCGGTTCACAGCCCCAGGGAATCTGATACCCTCTACTGGGCTGCACAAGAAATTGCACACGAATGTGCACATACCCACACTCAGATGCCCATACACATGGACAAGAAAGGAATGAAGAACTGACTCCCAGTGTTCCAATTAAAGCTAATGAGATGAGTATATTGTCTATTTCTGCTCTTTCTCGATTCTAGCCAAGGAAAAATTAAAATGAGGTATAAACAGCTATAAATGGACATACAAAGAATATAAATAGCTACACATAACTATATTCTGTATAACTTTTTACTCAAAATGTAGAATTTATTTATTATATAATTTTAAGGGTAGCTAGTAACAAAGAGACTGGATTTTATAATGAAAAAAGCATTAGATGTTTATCTAAAATATTTATTAAACTACATCATTCAGAAAATGTAATACAAAAAATTAGTATGATTTAGGACAACATTTAATAAAAGTACAGATAGTTTTTTTATGATGGGTCATAGATGAAGAGTGAAGAAACATAAGTTTCCCAGCTTGAGAGTTTCATACTATCAGTATTTCAGTGCATCGTGTTCCTCAAACTGATACATAAGCATAAAGAAATCTGCTCATGTGCACAGATGTGGTTATTGCTGAGCATCAGACAGCTACTGTAAGATGGAAAGAATGAGGCTCAGTTATGTGTTAGTTATTGATCCCACTTTACCAATCTGTGCTACTCACCTACAGTTCTGCTAGGACTTAAGGAACAGAAATACCTAACATTTGCAGATGTTTGCCAAAAGAAATAATCTTTCCCGTGTTTCTATTATGTCAGCATGAATTGTTACTTCTTTGAAAGAAACACAAGGTGAAAGTCTTAGGGGGAAATGAAGCCATTTCATTTATTAAGTTCACTTCTAAAATTTTATTCTAAAGAAAAAAATGTACAGAAAATTCCAACTAAGGTATAAGGAATTTTAATAGAAAAGGTTTGAATTGACCAAAGCACTCACTGGTAAAGTATTTGCAAATTAAATAACACCATGTTGCCAAATATATTCTATTATCTATTCTTGTGAAAATATATTTTGTTGTAAAAATGACATTTTAATGACAATACTATATGTGTATAGCATATTACAGTATACATAAAATCAAAATGTATATCCATAGACATACCAGTGAATACATATAAATGTTGAGTGACTTTTCTATGTGGTGAGGATTTTTTTTTGGTGTGACTTTTCCTTTTCATCTTTTTCTTTGTAGAACAAATTCTGATCCTTGACATTGGAAGCACCCCCATTTTGAGGACTTTCTGGGGTGCCACTGTTCATCATGGCCTTAAAAATCAAAACCTAGTTTCAACTCTGCAGAGATTGTTCTCACCCTAACCTAAATCCTAACTTCTAATTCCAGTATTTATTTCTTAGTCATACACAGCATAGAGATAGTTGTCTCCTCATATTTCTAACAACCCATTAGGTAAATAAAATAAAATGAAATAAAAACAAAGAAGAATCAAAACCTGGAAAAATGCCTGGGCTTTGTTTTAATAAGGTAAAAGCAGAAAAGCTTTTTTTAATTACTATTCTTTTTTTCCAGCCTCCTAATAGCTTTTATTAATGCTAATTGTAAAGCTGTCAAATTCCCCCAGGTTATTTAACTCAGCTTCCTCGGATCAATTAGAGAAAACGTTGGTGCCAATGTGTATAGATTCCTGAAAGGTGCCCTTTGGCGAGGAGATGTAACTGAAGCTGGACAAACGGCCAAACTGCTTTCTCACCAACAGGAAGCTGAAAGAAACAAGAATCAACTCGAGTATGTCCTACACCATGAGATGGAGATGCTTAAAGAAGAGAGGAGTAAAACGAAAGTGGAACGGGGTTTTAGTAAATCGAAGGGTATGCATGAGGATTCCAAATATTCCCTATCAATGGAGACAGATGCACAGTTGGGTGGACAACAGCAGAACTATGACCAGGTGAGGGAGAAACTGAACTAAGCAGTCGGTATGAAATCTACAAGACATTTATTTTCATATCCTTTCGTACTTTACTTGCATAAATTGCTTTTATTTATTTGGATTTCTTACTTTTACTCTTCAGATATATGGATTCTTTGCCATCCGAAATACCAACTATAAGTTAACAATTTTGGATGATGATTTAAGCATTTATTTGAGAACAGGAAGGAAATAGGGTTTCAGAGAATAAAGATAGCCTGCTTAAAATGGATAAGATTCAATATAAATGCAAAATCATAGAGGAAAATTCTAAAGATTATTTTATTTTGTTTCTGTTGCACTGTGGATTCAGAAACTCACCCCTCCCCAACCCCAACCCAAAAATGCTTTCTTGAACTTTGTTCTGGGTCTGTTGGACCTAATCCTTTCCTGGGCACTGAGCCTCTTCCCTGATCAGTCTGCAGGTCTTCATGCATGCTCTCATGACGATGCTCACGTGTGCATACTGACATGTGTCTTCCACAGTAGCCACACAAGCTCTCTCAAAGTCAACGGAAAATACTTTGCGTTTTATGATGTTCAGGCTTTTCCCAGTTTGCCCCTTCTGCTTGTTTCTTCCTTGTTTTCTAAAATCTTTCTATTACAAAAAGAAGGGAGGATGGCTGAGGGGTTAAGAACAGAGGCCGCCCTTCCAGAAGACCTCAGTTCAATTCCCAGCCGCCACACGGTGGCTCACAGCCATCCGTAATGAGATCTGATGCCCTCTTCTGGCGTGCAGTCATACATGCAGGAGGAATACTTTATACATGATAAATAAATACATAAATCTTTTTTAAAAATGTGAAGAATGAAAACGTACCATTCCAATTAGTTATCGTTGGCTGTGTAATAAGTTCCCACAGGACTTCATGGCCCAGACAGCATACACGATTATCTCAGATTTGTGGGCCAAGATCCAGGTGTGCCTTAGCTGGGCCTCCTGGATCTTGGTCTCTTGAGGGATGGGGCACTCACAGTATCAGCTTTGACTGCTCTGGCCTTAGGATCCACACAGAGCCGGATGTACTTGTTATCACTTCAGGCCTGGATAGGCTGTGGTCTTAAGGATCAGTGCCTTGCGTAAAAAAAAAAAAAAATAACGGTGAGAATGCATCACATACACTTTAGCTATATTTTAAAATCATTTCAAAGTCCATACCTCAAAATATTAACTGATTTTTCTTTTTGTGATGAGATTTTATGCTTTTTGTTTTATTCTTTCTAGTTAAAAGCCTTGAGCTTTCATTTAAGAAGAAATAAATTGATTGCCAACACTCCCTCTTTGACATTATGGTATTAATTTCCTTGCTCATAGTATGCCATTCTAATATCATACACCTCCTGCAGGTTTTTATTTTTCTTACATAATTACATCCTATAACACCAACAACTTAGAGAAATGCATGGGAATTAAAGATTGCCCTCAGAGGTGAAATTTTTTATAACTTTTAATTTTAATTATAAAGCTGTAAAGCTATCGTTTTTCCCAAATAGGATTAATCCTGGAAGACTGTAACGGGGTCACGAAACTGTCACGGAAGGCTAGCCTGAAGCTAGGAAAACAACCACACAGAAGCAAAGTCAGGGAGGGATGAGACACCAAGTCATGCTTGATCTTGGAAATGACAAATTCTCCATCTCCTTAGCATCAGATAATTTCCTAGGGAACCTTTGATTATGGCAAGACCATACATCAGATAGGCTAATTTCCTAGGGAACTTTTGATTATGGCAAGACCATACACAAGAGAAGTCCTTCACTGGAATGACTGTGTGGCCAGCGTTTTGAGAGGTTGCTTGCTAAAAATAGATTGAGTGAGATTGTGACCAACCTGAACTGGGCACTAAATTTAGCAGTTTGGCTTTCAATACTCAAGACAGAAAGAACCATGGAAAGATTTTAGGCAAAGGAGTGATGTATAAATACCTGTATTTTTAAAGCAAACAAATGAAAGACACGTGGATTATTCTCCTTTATTGAGCCCATGGTTTAAAAGTCCCTTGCATATATGGTAAATAAGTGTGCCCCTGTTTCTGTTACTGTCCCTCTCTTGGTATGCCAGTACTTCTGGCTGTGACACTGTTACTGTCTAGGGTAAGTTTTGTGTCTGCTGTGGGAAACTGGGCATCAGTTCTTGGATCTGGATTTCACGTAGATACCTTGTCATCTCCTGTGTCAGGAGATAAAAATATAAAGCCAAGCAATAACAAAAAGAAAATATTGCACCTCTGCTTCTGAGTGCTGTCTTCTGTCATGTGATCTTAAATATGAGGGGAAAAAACAGTGGCTGGCTTGCAATATTGCTTAAATAGTAAGGGGACAGAATTGCTATTATTTCTGTCAGGCGCTGAGCACAACTATCTGTCAGTCCTTAATTAAATGGATACGGTAACACTTTAAAGGCTTAGTATAAAATGACATAATGTTCACGAACTGCTTATGTATTTTGTTAGCACTATTGCATGGGTTTGCTGGTGCTTTTTTTTATCTCAGCCACATTCTCCACGTGGCTGTACAAAAACCCTTTGTGATATATTAGCGTGCTGCTTGATTCTTGTGACAGACACAAAACGTGAAATGGCTCTCTCAGACCAGTCTGTCACTGAGAGTAGACCAGGGGCAGCATCTGTTGGAGAGCTCTCTGCGGGCATTTGTGTGTCCTGACATATAGAATCTTCACCATGGTGCAAGTGACATCTGGTACCACCCTCAGCCTCGCTGCTCAGGGCTGGCCTGAGGAACTTTCCTCTTGCCACATTTAAGCTGTAGGAAACTTAGAGATGCAGACTAGCACCGTGTCTAAGAAGACAAGGGAATCCGTTTGGTGAACTGCTGGAAGTCTTGCTGCAGGCGGGCAAAGAATGTTCATACGAAAAAAGGCAAAACTAGTTGATCTTCAGGCCTAGCATAGAACCCAGTATCAACATCTGTGTGACAGAAAAATGCCTGTTACTGCCCAAAGGAGTTCTTCTATTAATAAAATCACATTTGTTTGGCCACAGGTTACACTCTGATCAGACACCTCAATAAATATTCTAGTAGGCATACTCAATGGCCACTTAAAATACAGAAATTCTAAAAGCACCATCGTGTTAGTGCATTACAATAATAAACAACAGCACATTCATTTAAAATAATATTGCAATGGATACATTTAAAATAATTTCATCTACTAATATTATTATTTAAAAGCCACTATTGGCTCTTAATTAAGAAATGTAAGTTTCAGGGATAGTTTTTCCATAATCTCTTCCAATACCAAAATACAATTTCTCAGCCCTTGTAGCATATGTCTTATATGATTGTCATATTAAGAAAACTGTTTTGATATATTGTGATGCGTGCCTTTAATCCCATAACTTGGGAGGCCAAGGCAGGCAGATCTCTATGAATTCAAGACCAGCCTGGTTTACATAGTAAGCTCCAGGCTAGCCAAGGCTACTTTGACCTTGTGTCAATGCAGGGGGGGGCAGGAAAATTATTTTGAGTATTTTTTCTAAGCGATTCATTGTAAATATTACCTATACATATTTTTATACATAAATTTAATTTTGTGTTTATTACAGGTGCCACCTGAAAAAAGCAAAAGGTTAGTTGATGAAAGGTAAAACATTTCTTGTTTGTTCTGTCTTTTCACAATTTTATCAGTTTATATATGTAAGCATTAAAATAGCAAACCAAGTCTTTATACCATCACTTGCTCTGTGCTATTACTTTGAACAACTAACTTCAAATACAAAATGTTTGAAACTTTAGATGTCAAAAAATGGAGGTTAGGAGCAATCAAAAACTCAAAATTTTAGGATAACTTTATATTAAGAACCTGGTTTAAAGCATGAGTGGACTTCTAGAGCAATGAACTGACTCTTACTTTGAATTTAGTTATCAAATACGTGACCTAGATCTATGAACAAATCAACCCGACTCTGTCTTTCGTTGTCCCAGCCACTCATTCTGGTGGAGCAGGAAGCTGGCTCATTCATGGAAACCGTAGAGCTTTTCCCCCTAGAGTCTCTTTGGTTAGCATTCTGTGATTACTGCCAAACCTGCTCAGTCGGGGACAATGTTCCTGAGGCAGGGTACTTACCGTGCAGCACATTCTGTTGGGGGAGTTTTTACTGAGTACAGATAAATTGCCAGTGTTTATTTATTTATTCCTTAATTATACAAAGCCTTGTGCATAAAGTTTTTACTTTGATTACCTTGCAGAAAATAGTAGAGAATGCTTGGAAGTGTGATCTTCTGTGCTTTATCACCATCTTTAGATTTCCTAGATCACAGGGCCCAAGTCAATTAGCAAGCATTGGGCCCCATTTTTAATGCTTGTATTGGTTTTTTATATCTTTAAAGTGTGAGCCTTTTTCTATTTCAGTAAACATTAGACATTGCTTTCTCTTTACCCTTGCTACCTTACTATGGGAAGGGCTTCTAGTTTGTCTGTTTGCCTTTTAAAATGACTACGCAGAGATCACAAGAAAAAGTACTGATGATTAGACTCCTGGTGGAAGCTTTAACCATCTCAAGAACTGTGTGGAAGGAGAAGCAAAGCAGGATGCTGTCATACTCAGGCTGGGATGCTGGGGAGTATGGCATAGTTCTATGGCTTCTCTAAAGAAACATGATGGAGAGTAGGCTTTGTAAGTTCTGTACTGAGAAGGTAGTGATGAGTATTGATTCAACTTGTTTTAATATTGCTGTTAACAAACCCAGTAAACTACATTAGTAAACCCCATGTCAGAAAACAGAGTCATGGGCTTTAAAAACATATCTTATAGCAGTCTCAGTGAAGGAATTAAGAAAGCAGTCTCAGGCTGGCCATAATGGTGCATGCCTTTAATCCCGGCTCTCAGAAAGGAGAGGCCAGAAGACCTTGTGAGTTCAAGGGTAGGCTTTTCAATAGAGGGATTTCCAAGCCATCAGTGCTACAGAGTGAGATCCTATCTCAAACCAATCAATAAATAAATTATTTTAAAAAGCAAATCTTATCACCTGCTGTACACCTTTAAATAATTCCTCAGGAGATGTTACACCCCACTCACATTTATCAGTGAGTCAGATTTAAGACTCGCCATGGAGACTAGTGAGTGAAATGGGAGATCAGTGGACTGGCGGTAATATGAAGCATATCACCAGGGAAGAACCCATTGCACCCAGATCATTTCAGTTCATTTCCATTCAGTTTATCGTCATTGTAGAAACTCTCCATGCCATGCACAATCTCGGCTGGAGTGTAAGGGATGCAGAAGGGTGACAAAGACATAACTATTGCCCTCCCTGCCTGAGCAGTAGAACAGGTTAGATGTGACCCACGCAGAAGAAGCTGAATGTGGTGTGGCACACTAGAGACGATGCAACACCTTTGACTAGGCCGAGACTTATATGGCATTTAATTTCAGAAGGAATGGGTTGGCCTTTACAGGGCAATATGATAAAAGATGTCCCCGTGTGGATAGATCGTGAGGCCTACATGAACCTGTTTAGACTCTGCATAAGGTGCTCAAGGAGAAGCCCAGTGATTTGTTTTGTTTTGGAGTATAGACTAAAGGCAATACTGAGAACTATGACATTTTGGCTTGCTATTCCTTATAGAATTGCCCATTAACAGATGTATTTTAAGTATTGCTAAATCTGTTTAAAATTCAAACTGTTAAGCACATGGCATACAGTATGATTCACCAACCTTCATTTTGGGTTGCTCCTTAGATCCAAATAGAATTTGTGAAATACTTTGGAAGCCCCCCGACCTTCCGAGAGTGGATGGGAGTGAAAGGAGACCCCACCTCAGCAGACATATGGCATTGCTTGCAATAAAGAACATTCTTCTGCATGTGGCATGATTAGCAGTTTATTTTGGCTTAGGCAATGAGATAGTGATAAATATTTAATCAGTCAACAGATTTTAATAGTTTATTGTCTCACACATATGCATTGTTAGATTTTATAAAGTGTTTCACATTGAAATTTAACCTTCAAGGCACGAAAATGTAAGCTATTTCTTGGTGTTTCATTTTTAAGAGTTACACATCCAACCTTCATTATTCGGAATATTTTCATGGAAAGTTTTTCTCCCAAATACTACAGAGGCCTATTATAAATCACAATATGACAAAAATGAAAAAGTATTAATTCATGTTGGTTTTCTTCCATAAATTATTAGCTGCTAAGTTTATTTCATTCATTTATCACTTGCTCAACATTTATTTTTGCCACTCCCAAATGCCAATCATTCTCTAGTTATGAAATTCATATGCAGCAAAGGCAGATAGGTGCCTTTTCTTATTGGTGCCCAACGTGGTCGACTGACTCCACGTAAAATCTGAGAGAGGGGTAAGCCATGACCTCATGATGTTACACAGATTGCTAGAAATGGGTTAGATCAGGATGTGAGAGTTGGCCAAAAAGAGGCTAGATATAATGGGCCAGGCAGTACTTTAATTAATACAATTTCTGTGTGGTTATTTAGGGTGTAAGCTAGCCGGGCGGCGGGACGCAGCCCACTCATTCTACTACATATGCCCACATGCAAGCAGGAGAGGGTCCAGAAAACAAACTAAAACAAACAAATACATATGATAACTCTAGAATAGAAAAGACAGTGAAAACAATTTTTAAAAATCCCTATCTGTATTATTCTCACCGCTATGACCAAACACAAGAAGCAACCCAGAGGAAGAAGAGCCCTCCAGAGCCCACAGTGTCACAGCAGGAACTGGCATGGTGGCTGGGCCTGTCAACTCAGCCTCAGTGACCCCCCCTGCCTTCATTCGGTCCTCATGTCCCAAACCATCCACCAGCTGGGCACCAACCGTCCAGACATGCAAGGCTGTGTCACGGCACGGGGAAGGATGATTCAGATATAATTATGAAATAAGCTACCAAAATGATTTTATTTGGTTACAATTCTACAAGTGAAAGTTTATATTAGCACTATGGACTCCAGAGGAGACTTCCTAATTCATTCAGTTAACTGCTACCCTTTACATTGGCCTTGGTCTATAACCAGTGACTTAGACATAAGGTAGGTTTTCTAGAAGAAATCTAGTAATATAAGAAACAGTGGAGGTAAACTATCCTCAAGGAAGATACCGTTCTATGGAGATGTGTTCATAAACTGGCACAGTTGGGTTCATCCCTGAAAATGTTCCAGAAAGGGACCCCTCTTCACATACCCTCTTCACATATCATTACCAAATGATAGAGGAATTGGAAGATAATAGGGAATACCCAGTCAACCACATACATGGGAGAACTTTTTGGTTAGGGCAAAGGCCTCATTATAAAAACTCACATGAAGGTAGAGCAGCGCACACATGATCCCACCTAGCACTCCTGAGGAGCCGTCTCTTCCGAGTCATGAAAGGGGAAGTAAGAGAGTCACCCATGCCACCCAGAGATGAAGAACTAACTGCCACTGCTGCGTCTTGCCAATGTGCTTGAGTCTCATTACCATAAGTCTCCCCATCACCTCTGGCTGTGACCTGGCTTTGAACAATCTGGTTTCTAAGTATTGGCCAACAAAAGAGAAGATATCAGTTAGCAGGTTCACCAGATGCATTAGGCTGTGACAAGGAGAGTGGGGGGGGGGGCGCGCAACTTTGTTCTGTCCTGGCCACCCGGCTAACTTACACCCGAAATAATCACACAGAAACTGTATTCATTTAAACACTGCCTGGCCCATTAGCTCTAACTTCTTATTGGCTAATTCTTACATCTTAATTTAACCCATTTCTTTTAATCTGTGTATAGCCACGTGACTGTGGCTTACCGGCAAGATTCTAACCAGCGTCCATTTCAGGCAGGAGATCCATGGCGTCTGCCACTCTGTCCTTCTTCCCAGCATTCAGTTCTATCTACTCCACCTACCTAAGTTCTGTCCTATCAACTAGGCCAAGGCAGTTTCTTTATTCATTATCCAATGAAAGCAACACACAAACAGAAGGAACTCCTACACCAGTAGGTGAAGGTGGAAATCCAGCATCGTGGGAGCTACATAGACTAGATCCTGTATCATTAACGAGGCACAGAGAGCTGCTTTGGGTGTCTGCTCCCTATCTGGAATAGAAACATATTTGTTGTCTCCCTTGACATATTCTCCAACCATTCCCTAGACTCTGGCGTGTGCACACCTGACAAACACATCTGTTAATATCCTAATGCATAAATGAATAATATGTTGCATTCACTTTGCAGTGTGGTTGAAGCAAGGGCAAAAGGCAAATGAAACTTTTTATTCCTATTGAAGTGATTTCCCCACACACCCAAACCCTGGTCACTCTGGAGTTCAACCTAGTTGAAGGGTCTTTACATCACATAACAGCCTGTAACTTGGGAATTAACAATCAATTTATGAATACATCTCTTCAGAATGTTCTTTTGCATCAAATCTTCTGCTCCAATGTTTTCAAGAAACCTACAGTATATGTTTCTATTAGGGGCCGCTGATGGACAATAGGAAGTATAGGAGGGGAAGGAGCTTGTCCACATAGTAATTTATAAGTGCATAGAAAAAATAAGTAAATTCTAGAACTCTTAAGCTGGGAAATGTGCATGGGAAAAGCAGTCAAGTCCAATATTGTAGGCATTCACAGAAGACCATGCCTTGGCCAAGCTATAAAGTGGTGAAGAGAAACCACTGGAGGGAAATCCTGTTCATCATTTACAACAAAGAGTAATTTTCCCCTATTAGAATAGTTTGGATTTGTCTTATGTAATTTCCTTATAGCTTAAGCTCTATTTTTAATGATGTCTATCATTAAAGTGGTGGAGCTAGGTATACAGTCAACATTTCCTGTGTGAACTATCACACATAGGCTTTTTTTAGTGATCCACCACCCATATTTTCTCCAGGTAAATTAATCCAAGTATCTTTAAACTATGGCTTTTGCAGTCTTATAATAATGTGGACTACTAAACCTTCTGAGCTTCTCTTTAACTGAAGGACCTACAACACATTACTCTGAAGATTTTGACCAATGACATTTGTAATTTTTAAACTATCAATGTTTGAGCTAGAACTAAGGAAATATTCAGTTAGTAACATGCCTATCTTGCAAGTGGGAAGACCTGAATTTGGTCCTCAGAAGCCACGTAGACAGAATCAGGGCGTGGTGGTATACATTTGAAATCTTAGCACTGGAGAGGCAAAAGGAACTGGCCTTTGGTCTCTCTCTCTAGCCAGCCTAGCTTAATTGCTTAATTGGTGAGCTCTGGGCCCACAAAGACCCTGTTTCAAAGGAGGTAGGAATTAATTATGAGTATGTCAACCATAGTTACCCTCTGGCCTCCACGCACATGCCCACATGTGTGTATATGTACCTGCACACACACACACACACACACACACACACACACACACACACACACGTGGGCAACTCTAACTATTGAGTTTTATATTTTCAACATTGATATTTTCTATAAATTTTATTTTTAGAATACCTTAGGTTGTAACATATTATGCACTTTGAAGCTTAGATTTTTCTTACATAAGATTGTATTCCACATCTTGCATCATAATAGATTATATCAAATTTGCTCTTCTATATTTGAGTTGATAATTAAGAATTCAGTGTATACAAGAACACCTGCGAGAATTTTGTTTTTCCCCTAAAGAGGCAGGCCATGGCTGGAGTATGTCTTGAAAACAGAGCCGAGGAAAGTTAACCTGAAAAGGATCTCGTGAGTAAGAACATAGGGCAGCTTTCTGTTTTGCCTGGTTGGTTCATGTAGTAAGAGCTTTTGTCCGTGGTGTGGCTGTGATGGCAAGCATCACTTGGTAACTCGGTGTGAAGATGGTGCAATGCCCCAACAAGGGGGAACAACACAGGTGTCAGCCAGAAAGGGATTTGTCCTTCCAGCACTAAGCGAGCTATAGACATGCTGTCCCTATGCTATATGGACACTGTTAAAGCCTGTGCCTCTGTTTGCACTGCAAACCTTACCTCAAAGGAAACTTACTCTGAACTTGGAGTTGGCTTGTTTTTAAACTTTTATTGTCAAAACTTCTCTGGAGAGGTTTTTATTCCATTCTGAAATGAAACTCTGAGGTTGGTTTTTTGTTCATGTAAATATGACTAAACAGCAGCCTCCAGACTCTCATACATTCAATTTGGCTAGCCAGTGTTGCTTGCTCTATGCCCTCTTATCACAATGAATGACTAGACTACTGCAATATTTTAAATGCACGTCTCGTGTCTCCACTTCACATCTCTCAAGATGCATTACCGTCTTCAACTCGTGGGACATCAGTCTTGCATCAGAATCACCTTTGATCACTTGACACGTTATAATTGCTTACCTAATATCCTTGTCAATCAAATGTTTCTTCAGTTGCAAACCCAGTGTTCTGCACCTCATCTAACGCTAGACATTTTGTACTTCTAAAGCTTGGAGAAGACACTCTCTAGCGCCCCTGTTGTAGACCCTTTAGCGGGTTCCGATGGTGTCCCGGGTGTGCCAGCGTTACCACCAGAGATCTTTAAGTCATTTACAGCAATGCCTCTCATTGAAGAGCACCTAGAATCAGCCTCGCCCCAGCCGAAGGAAACAGAGATGTGGTCCCTGGTGTCCTTTCCTCCTCTCACTGAGGAAATGGAGAAGGTGTGGTACAGTATAACCTGAAAATTGTTTATTTTAGTGTTTTGAATAGTTGCTGATTAAACCTGATCAATACTTCCTTATTTCCAGAGAATAGCAAGCTTGTTTTTGAATACAACTGCTTTGTATTTAGTATGTTGGAATAATATTTGGGAAATCTAAGGAAAAATATTGATATATAAGACATGCCAGCTGATACTGACAGAAAAGTGCTTGATTTAATGATGAATTAAAATGTTTAATTCATGGGATAAGGGGTATTTTTAGTTTTTATTCGAGATTCATCAGCAATGATTTTTATAGTATAAAAAGGTTTGACTATGAAATCATAATCACTGTGAGTAATTTTATATACACTTAAAAACCTGAGAAACTGTAAGAACCACTTTAGTTAGAAAAGTCTTTAGTTTGGCATTATTTTAGGGCCAGAAATGTTGGGGGAAAGAAAGGCTAAACAATCCATGTACACGTGACATTTCTCCACAATTTATTCCATCATGGGATGAAACAGTCCATGTACATGTGACATATCTCCACAGTTTATTCTATCATGGCATGCTACTAAAGCTGGCTTATGGGGAAAAATCTGTGACCCATTAGGCTTTGTCTGAAGAAGTAAGTCAGCTAAAATGTAATTTTGTAATGGTGGTTTGACTGTCTGCCTATTTCGGTAGTCTTGGTGATCTCAGATGTAGCTAAGATCTTCATATTGTTCACGACGTTTTATTTAGTAAATTCAGGGAGTAATGAAAAATAAAATGTTACTTAAATGAGAATGCAGATTAAGGTGAAATGCCAGCTTCCTGATAAAAGAAAAATTAAATAGAGCTTTGATGTACACTATTTGTAATTATCCACTATAATTTTTGTCGTTAAGGCTGAAACATCAGAACACATCCTATCTCACACAGAAGCAGAAAAAGCTGAAGGTAAAAAGATTTTATGTTGTATATCCTGAGATGTGAAGGTTTGGGTCTCCCTTTTAAATATCAATGTAAGATAGTACCAGATGATGCATGTGTTCACTGGTGATTATGTAAGAATTAATTGGATGTAGTCTCACTACATCACTCAGACTCCATTTCCACTAAGAATTCTGTGGAAGGAAGTGACAGCTTTGCCTAAACCGAGAGTAGAATTTGCACCATAATTTATGCCCTGGCAGTGCTGAAGCATGCATGGGCAGCCCGTATATGAAGGTTCTGTTGGACTTGTCTGTATTGGGTTTTGTGGTCTCAGCTGATGAGGACGACTGACCAGGTCTGTATACCTATCTTTAATACCCCGCTTATATTGCATTGCCCTGGCCTGACATTTTCAAATAAAGTGTGATGGTTGAGGCTTAAAGTGGGGAGCATCATTGCTGTGCTTCTCAGTGGAAGTACCTCTGCATCTGCCCGGTGGCAGTGGGGTACTCAGACAGGGAGAGCTCATGGTGAGGACTCAGTGTAAGTTGTGATTTTAAGTAAGAGTTGAATTGAACTGACTCAAATTCGGGGTCATTAAGTACACTTACAGTGTTGTATGACCGTCAGGTTGTCTATCTCCATATCTGCCTATCTCTATCTTCATGGCTACAAAGTGACAGCTCTCATCTCCCTCCCCATGTCTGGTAGGATGTCGCCTCTCTGTGCTATGGCTCATATTGTATCTTCCTTTCTTGCTGGTCATTGTATGATTTTTGGAGTAGTGTCAACCAAACCCTTAGTCTTCTATCTAATTGTGTTATCCTTTCTATATATTTTTATATTACAAATATAAACACACACATTTTTATATGTGTGTTTGTGTGTGTGGACATGTGTATGGAATGTATGGGTACATGTATGGGTATTCCTGTGGTTTCTGGAAGACAGTGGCAGATCTCCTGGGGTGTGTGTGTGTGTGTGTGTGTGTGTGTGTGTGTTTGTGTATGTGT
>PVIU01013110.1:0-15604 GCA_004026605.1 Ondatra zibethicus | reverse complement strand
GTGAGCTGCATGTTGTCACCGCTGGGAACTGAGCTCTGCTTCTCTGCAAGAACAGATAATAAGGTATGGGGTCCAACTCTTTCTTTAATATATGAAAATCAATTTGTCCCAGAACTAAGTTTTTAAATAAAATTTTAACTATTTTGAGAGAAGTAAGGCTCAATAGAACCATACTTAACCACAGATCTGTTGATAAAGGACAACTTTGGAGATCATGCATCAGGAGGAGCGGAGACCTTAATAATGGCAGAAAGCAACTAACTCGATAGATGGTGTATATCTGCCCCAAGTGACACCAGCTTTCAAGTGTGAACATTCTAGCTGTTACACAGACCTCCACTATCCCCTACAAAGCTGCAGTTGTGAAAATGCACAACATAGTCACAGGTGCATTCTTCTGTGTTCCAAAGCCCAAGAAAGGACTATGTTCTCAGAGATCCACCAGAGCTTGAGGCAGAACTAGCCTTGCTGAAGGGTTGATGAAAATTAACCTCCTTTGGGTATATGCCCAAAAGCGGTATTGCTGGGTCTTGAGGTCGATTGATTGCTAATTCTCTAAGAAACCGCCATAATGGTTTCTAAAGTGACTGTACAAGTTTGCACTCCCGCCAGCAATGGAGGAATGTTTCCCTTGCTTCACATCTTCTCCAGCATAAACTGCCATCAGTGTTTTTGATCTTAGCCATTCTGATCGGTGGAAGGTGGAATCTCAGAGTTGTTTTGATTTGCCTTTCTCTGGTGGCTAAAGAGGTTGAGCATTTCCTTAAGTGTCATTCGGCCATTAGAGATTCTTCTGTTGAGAATTCTCTATTCAGATCTATATCCTATTTTTAAATTGGATTATTTGGTAGTTTGATGTCTAGTTTCTTGAGTTCTTTGTATATTTTGGAGATCAGCCTTTTGTCAGATGTGGGGTTGGTGAATGTAGGTGACAGTCTGTGGAGCCACTGGCAGTGGGATCAGGATCTAACCCTAATGTATGAACTAACTTTATAGATACCTTGTTCAACCTAGGAAGGAGTCGGGAGAGACCTTGGTCCTGTCTCAGCAAGGTGATGGGACATGCTTAGTTGACTTCCCAAGGGAAGCCTTACCCAATCTAAGGAGCAGATGGGGTTGGAGAGGGGGGGAGTAGTGAGGTGTGGGGAAGGTGGGGGAAGCAGAAACTGAGAATGGTATCAATGAATAAATAAATAGAGGAAAAATTAACATGTTTGCCTAATTTTCTAGAACTTGACTAGTTTATTAAGGATGTGTTCTTTCTCCACTGAATTGTATTGACACTGTGGTTTTAAAAAAAAGGAATCTATCTTCTGTGTGCTTGATTCTGTTCTGTTGGTATACATGTCTGCATTTCTGACAATCCCATCTTATGTTCATTGTGTGGTTGAGGGTGGATTTTGAAATGGAAATTGTGAATCCTCAAACCTCATCCTTCATTTAATATTGATTTTTGTCTGTCTGTGTTCTCTTATAAGCCCACAGAGATTTTTAGATTTAACAATTTATTTATTTATTGTAAAAAGGCCTACAAAGTTTGATATTTATTTCAATGAATCTGTTAATCAACATGACAAATATTAATCTCTTCAAAAATTTAAATCTTACTGTTTATGAGTATGAGACACATTTTTATTTTTGTATTCTTTGGTTGCTTTTAACAATGTCTGATAGTCTTCAATAGCAATGTTTGATAGTCTTCAATGTGTTCTTGTGACTCTTTGCTTACTGTTATTACCATGTGTTTCTTATTTTATTTTACATATTTTACTGCACAAATACTTTTTAGCTTTCCTGTCTTTAATCTGAAGTGGATGAAATCAAACTGGATGTGTTTTTACTCAATATTCCACTTTAATAGTCATTAAAACTCATGCATTTAACCACACGCAATTAGCAGTTGTTTATTTTCCACACACACGTTCTCTGTGGACCCTGTTCTGTCTCTACTATAATGTTTGGTAGTTTGTGTGTGTGTGTGTGAGAGAGAGAGAGAGAGAGAGAGAGAGAGAGAGAGAGAATATGTGTGGTCTTTTTGTTAAACTTTGCTACCATGATGCCATCTATATTATTATAAGTGATGGAACTTACTTGTTTCCTTTTTTTTGTATTTTTGGAACTTCTTATAATTCCATACAGATTCTTGAGCTTTTCTCCATTTAGGATGATGTTGACTGTGTGCTTACTACAAATTGACTTTATTATTTTGAGCTATGTCCCTTATCTCCAAACTTTTTATCATGAGGAGATATTGGGTTTTTATTTTTTATGTTTTTTATTTATTTATTTTTGTTTTTTTTCGAGAAAGAGTTTCTCCATAACTTTGGTGCCTGTCCTGGAATTAGCTGTCATAGACCAGGCAGGCCTCGAACTCACAGAGATCCACCTGCCTCTGCCTCCTGAGTGCTGGGGTGAAAGGCGTGCACCACCACCGCCCCACAATGTTGAGTTTTGTTAAAGACCCTTTCTACAACTAATGAGATTTTTTTTCAGTCTCTTTCTCTGGTAGATCCCATTTATTGACTTTTATATGTTGAACTATCCCTGCTTCTTAAGGATAAAGACAATTTATTCATGGTTTATCATTTTTATGTGTTTTTGAATTCAACTAACATATATTTTGTTGAGAATTTTTGCACGTATATTAATAGGGGATATTGGCCCAATTTTGTTATGGTGGTGTGGGTCTTCCCCCTCTATTGATTTACTATTAACTATTTATTATTTATTCCTTGTTTCTTTCTGAGAGTAGCTCTTGACTGTGAAATTTTCCTTTACTGCCTTCTGTAGAATTGGGTCAGTGAAGAGAAAATTTTGGAATTTATTTTTTATCATGAGATGTTTTTCTTTCTCCATCAATGTGACTGATATTTTTCTGGGTATAGTAGTTTGGGCTGGTATCTATGTTCTCTCAGAACTTGTAGAACATCTGTCCAGCTTTTCTGGTTTTCAGAGTCTCTTTGAAAACACAAATGTTATTCTAATGTCCCTTCTTTTATATATGACTTGGTCTTTTACCTTGAAGCTTTCAGTATCGTTTCTTTGTTCTGCACAGTTACTCTATTGATTGTTCTGTGCTGTGGGCTTTCCTTTCTGGCTCTATCTATTTTCTGTTCTTTCTACTTCCTCTCCTTGATAGGCATCCCTTTCTTTAGATTGGGAATATTTTCCTCTGTAATTTTGTTAAAAGTATTTTAAATTCCTTTTTTTCTTTATTTCTCATGTTTAGTTTCTTGTTTTATAAAATTTTGTTATTTTATTTTCTTATATTAACAAATAAGAAAAGCTTATTTGTTGGTATTGATTATCCTGTTTAATTAAAATTTTTGAGATTTTGTACATAAATACTGTAGTTGCACCATTTCCACTCCTCCTCCTCTCTTCTGCAACTCCTCCTGTCTCACCCCCTCCCTCCAAATTCATGACCACTTCCTCTTTAGATAAATATGTAAGTACATGCACATACATAAACACATACACACAAACACATACATGTATTTACACACAAACACACACACACAAACCTGATTCTTCCTCTCTCAGCTATTAATTGCTTGTAGCTTTTTCTCTTGAGATGAAGCCTTGTGAAATATCCTCCATCCACACTGGCTTGTCAACTGCTGTGGCCATTGTGAAATATCCTCCATCCACACTGGCTTGTCAACTGCTGTGGCCATTGTGCCACTGTTGTTTATGCTCAATATTGTTGACATTTCATATTACCATCCCTGTCATGTTTAAAAGTCAGTCTCCTAGCCTTACAAGACTTTCTTCCTCTCTTCTGAGATGCTCTCTGAGCCTTGGGTGTGCAGGTATAATAGTATCCCTTCTGAAATGCTTTCTGAGCCTTGGGTGTGCAGGTTTAATAGTATCCCTTCTGAGATACTTTCTGAGCCTTGAGGGTACAGGTATAATAGTATCTTTTATCTTGTGGTTAATAGACCAAGAGCTACCTGACTGCACTTAATATCAACTTGTCAAAATGTAGACTGAAAGACTCTGGGAAGCCCAGCATCTAGGCTATTCACATTTAAAAGTGAGATAATAGGTTATTGCCATCTTCTTTTGATGTGGGAGGTGATGTATGCTGTGAGAATGTTTTATTGCCATTGGTTAATAAAGAAGCTGCTTTTGGCCAATGGCTTAACAGAGTAAAGCCAGGCTGAACGAGATCTAAAGAGAGAGTGGGCAGAGTCAGGGAGAAGCCATGTAGCTGCTGCTGGAGACAGATGCACTGGAATCTTGCTGGTAGGCAACAAGCCTCATGGTAAAATATAAAATAACAAAAATGGGTTAATGTAAGATATAAGAGCTAGATAGCAATACATTTAAGTGATTGGCCAAGCAGTGATTTAAATAATATAATTTCTGTGTGTTTATTGTGGGATTGGGTGGGATAGAAACCTACGACAACATTCGTTTACATTTGAATTCTAGCTAGCTCATAATAGAATTTTCTGTTTAGTATATGAACGATTGTTTTTTGCAGTTTCTTATAATATGCCAAATGAAATTCCTGCACCAGAAGATAAAGATTTGCTACTAGAAGCCCAAGTAGCTACAGTGAAGCAACTCTACAGCCAAGGGAGACGCAAACGTGAGCATGGTCACATAGAATATTGACGACATTATTATAATAAGCAAAACACAACTACCATCATTCGATCATGATTATTTATATGAACATATATTTTTAGCATCATTATTATAATTTTAAAATTTTATTCTTCAACAATTTCATATACATGATCAGATGGATAGATAGATAGATAGATAGATAGATAGATAGATAGATAGATAGATAGATAGATAGATGATAGATAGATGATAGATAGATAGATAGATAGATAGATAGATAGATAGATAGATAGATAGATGATAGATAGATAGATGATAGTATTCTGATTACTACTCTCTCCTCTCTCCCTTCCATTGCTATGACACATACTCACATCCCTATCATTTTTTCCCATATTCATACTTAGAACGTTTTCATCTAAAGATGCATACTTTAAGATAGCTGGAGAACTAAAGTGCAAGCTTTGACACCTTCTGGCTGTCGTTTGTACGGTCAGTGGCCACTCTGCAGCTTGCTCTCCCCACACTTTCCTTCATCAGCTCGACTGTCCCTTTTTTGCTGCACCCTCTTCGTGTAGACTCGTACATCTGGCTTGGATTTTGCCTGCTCAGAAGTCTCATCGTAACTCTGTCTCTTTTCAGCACTTTTTATCACTGCAAAAACATCTGACCACTTGAGTTTAATTTCAAGAACGCAATCTGAAATTGAGAATCTTGAAGCCACCAAATATGAGAACGTGATCAGTAAGGAGTTATTAAAATATTGTTAAGCTGGTTTCAATTGAATTCAGGATAACTTTGTCCCTCACCTCATAGCTACATTGACAGTTCTGTTAGCTTTTTAGTTTGTAAAGAATTTATTCCTAATTGCTGTGCTTTATTGATGATTTACCTGTGGTTACTATAGCAGTTGTTAATTTTTCTACTGACCCCATCATACAGAAACTTACTTTAAGCCAGGTGGTGGTGGCGCACGCCTTTAATCCCAGCACTCAGGAGGCAGAGGCAGGCGGATCTCTGTGAGTTGGAGGCCAGCCTGGTCTACAAGGGGAAGTTTGAGGACAGGCTCCAAAGTCACAGAGAAACCCTGTCTCGGAAAAAAAAAAAAGACTAACAGAAACTTACTTTAGTCTTGATGAAAGACACTGTCTTATCACTTCAATAGTTATATATGTGACTTAAAAACTATCATCTTTTCTGTTCATGAAGTTCTACTGTTTTTTTAATCCCTCCCATGTATGACTTGGTCACATGCCTTTTATGACACATATAATGATAATGGTATATTTTTTCAAGTACAATTGGCTGTCTTTTAATTAGTACTCATAGTCACATTAAATATAATTACCCCTTATTTCGAAGTTTAAATACAGCATATTCTTTGTGTCTTGATTTTTTAAATCTGGTTTTATAACTGCCCTTAATGCTTTATAGTTTTATAACCACGTTTTTTTCCTTAGGCATTTAATGACAAATATTTTAAACTTTCAATTTTTGATAATCTTGTCTTAATACTTTACGAGAACTAGAGAATGTATCACCTATCTATATATCTGAAAAGTAGCGTAATGTTTGCAGTTCAGGCAGGTCATCTCCTTTATTAGTTTGTTGTCGTGCAGTATGAAATTCTTTATGTCTGAATCACTGTATGTTACGAACTTAGTATTTATATAACATGTATGGCTTCAATTCCGAGCCTTAGAAGACTTTTTCTTTGTAGCCCTAAGTGTGGGGGAAGATTAGGTAGAAATATTGCATCTGAACCAAGAGTGATGAGAAACGTTACAGTGAAAATAACTGTACTATTTGTTCTGAGCACAGTGAGCACGCATCCCATTGCTCTTTTAGAAATTCCCATTCTCTGCGCTGTTCCAATACATTGTTTTACAGAGATGTTTAGTTTACAATATTGTATGCACCCTAGCTTTTTTAACCTATCTCCCATCATTGAGCTTCCACTATATTGTAATTGCTACAAGAATTGTGCACATTGTGTACAGATACATTGCCAGCACCCTATTATTTATGTGCATTAGCATAAAAACACAATAGAAGAGCATAACTAGAAACTAAGATAGAAACTTAACACATGTTTATAAATTAAGGGCACAAATTTGATACTATCCATTAGATCTCTTTAACTTTTTCCTCGCATTATAGTAACCTAGTTAATTGGGGAAATGCTGTTGCACTCATTTTATGAATTTGATATGTAGGTATCTGTCTTCTTATTTACTATACTAAATGTATTTTTATGTAGAGGAATATGAAGAACAAGATAAAAAACTTGGCAGAGAAGACTCAGTAACAAACATAAAACTAAAGGAACAAAAAGGTTCTAAGACTGGGAGATTGTATAGTAAGTGTGAGAATTATCTGTGATATTATGTTATCTTGAATGAAACTCATTACCCCATTTTCTATTCATGAAAATTTGAGATCTATTTTATGGGAATTTTTATTTGGTCCTAAAATACCTTAAGATAACTGGAGAACAATGACAAACAGTTTGTACCCTTTGTCTGTAATTTCTGATTCTGTAGTTATTTCATGGATAAAGCTCCTATGGACCAAGGCCCTGAAACAGGCCAGTAAATGACTTTTTAAGTGTGTGTTCTACCTTTCAACTCCCTCCTACAGATTATATATTTTACAAAAAACTACGGAAAGTGTCTCTTCCTTGTACTAATAACCCCTGCCACAACCTCAAATAAGCAGGCAGAGGTGTGGCTGCAATCCTTAACTCAAACAACAATGGGCATTAGTGTTCCCCAGTAGGACAGCCTGTGAGCTGTTGGAAAGCCCCCAGCCCTTTCTTGACTGTAGCCCTGGTGACTTCATGGTGACACAGAGATGGGTGGTTCTTAAAGATTTCACCTGGAGAAATGAGAGTGCAAGGTGCTGAGGTACCTCACGGCAGCGAGGTCCCTTTTGTAATTGTTGGAGCAAAGAAGGCCAGTTGTTTGCCATGTTCAGATTGAGACATCATACCCTTTCTAGGACATGTCCAGACTCTCACCAGGCTTATCAGTAATTGTGCCTTGTGGGCAATAATTGTCCACCTGATTGCCATATATGGGTCCTTAGGGCAGTATTTGCTGTTCAGATAAGGTCATCAATGAAACGCTGGTCCAGTGTTTCCTCTGAGGGTGGGACTTTCCCTTTGATGGCAGTTATCCCTGGAATTTTCTATGGCCCCGTGGAATATTTGGTAGCGTATGACAAGCTATTTCATGAACAGGTCACACTGACCATCTTCAGCCTGTCCACAGGGTTCTGAGAGAGCACCTGTGATGTCAATCCCTACGTATCTATCTAGTCACTAGGTTTAAACCATCTCAAGAACTGAGTAACGGAGCTTCCATTGGCGTAGGGACTGGAGCCACGTAGCCCTCACTGCGTCGCCTTTGGGCATCATTTGACTTACCTCTGGGCCTTGAGATCCCTGGTAGAGTCCATCAGTATGCTGCTTTAAGACTTCACTGTGCCCCCAAACATTATGTCCAGAAGGGCTTTGCACGTATCGTCCAAGTATAAGCCCTAATTACCATTTATGACATTGTGTTCATTACTAACCAATCACTGCCTATTAGCTTTAGTTTCTATTGGATATTTCATAATTTTCTAGTTAATAGCCAGATTGGGTCATGTGCAATGGCCTGGCTTTACAAAGTGTTTTGTGACTTTCCTGGGGGTGACATTTTAAACAAAGTGTCCACTTATGTTTGTGGTTTTAGTTTTGAAATGTGGGGGACATACACATGATTCCTAAGCTAAGACATGAAAGAAAGGTTTAATTAGGGAACTAACAGCTCCTTCCCAAGGCCTCCCTGTTCCATTTTGTAGTTAACCATTTACTACAAAATGATACTTCTTATATTTCATTTGTTAAAGATAATTATGTGTGATTTTTTCTCTTATCTTCATTGCTTACCTTTCTTCCTGTTTAAAAGGCAGTATTCAAGCCCATTCCTCTAGGCATATTCTCCCAATACAGAGACCCTTTTCAATCCATTTTCAGCTCTATGTGCAGCTGTTTTATCATAATGTACACTGACCACAGCGTATAACATGTACTAGCCTTACGACGGTATATAATATGCTTATTCAAATTCGTTTTTTGTGATTGAACATTTATATTTTTATGTTCAGTTACAGATAATGAAATAATGAATAAACCCACACATACATTTTTATTGTTTTGCCTTTGAAACCTATGTGATCTGTAAAATATAAGCAACTTAAGAAAGTAGAGGAGCTGGAGAGATGATTCTGCAGTTAAGAGAGCTTCTAGCTCTTCTACAGGACCTGAAACCATTTCCCAGCTCCCCTATCTAGTGGCTCACAGCTACTTGTAACTTGAGATCCAGAATATACAATACTGTCTTGTGGCATTGAAGGCACTGACACACACCAATAGGCATAAAAATACATCCAAAAGTGAGAAGAGTAAATACTAACTATATTGTCCCCATAAAATATAAAATGACAAAGTTTAGGAGCCAGTCCCTGGAACTCTCCACCAATGTCTCATCAGATCTACTGCTATGGTCATTTATTTATGACTCTGTGAAAACAGCACAGAATAACACTGGGAATTTGTTTGATATATGAACTAGAGGCTTTAAAATAGTTCTATTTTTCTGCTGGGTGCACTAACTATTTCTCTCTGTATATAGCTCATGAGGAGGAATCAGACAGGATGGTCTACGAAGAATCAGCAAAAGCCAAAGTTCCAGCAAAGAAACCAGATGCTTCTAAAGGAAAAGGACTTACTCGTGAGCATAAAAACTACAGATTACTCTTTTGTTTTTTGGTTTTTGGTTTTGTAGAATGGGACCAGCTGAGACTGGTCCTCCTGCCTCAGCTTCTAGGACGCTGGAATTACATATGTTCACCATTGTGCCACTATATACTAAAATTATCTTAATCAGATCCAAAAATAATGTCTTTGGTTCAAGAATCTGTATTTTACTGTGTGTGTTATGGAAATGTTGCATTTACCCATGCAATAACTACCAAACAAAAGCCAAGGTGCGCATTTTTTTTCTTCAGTCGTTGCAGATGTAGTCATTTCAAAGGCATGATTACAGACTGTCTAGCAACGTGTGTTCCCGTTCTCCCTCTCCAGGAAGCTGGTAAAAGCCAGTTCATTCCACTAACCTGTGCAGTGAGCTCATTCCCTATGCTTCCACTGTGGAGCAGGATTGTTGCTGGAGTTGTAAGTTAGATGTAGTTTAGAGGGACCGGGGAGGATAGAGGCCAGCGTCCATGGAGGCCTCTCAGATGGCCTCCACAGCTATTTGTAGGTCCAGACTCACTCCGAAGTTGAGGTCTGCTTGGGAGACTTGTCGATTACTGCTGGTGGCATCCCTCTGATGGGAATGAGAGGCTCGCCAGCAGAAGAGCCCCACAAATAACACCGCTTATTTTGTTCCTGTTGGGGCCAAGACAGACCAAAGTTTGGCAGTTAGCTAAGCAAGAATGAGACTCTATTCTCCTTCCAACTTTTTCAAAGGATTTCACTTAAAGATATGGTCATACACACCTTATCTGTATTAATGGACCAGTAAGGTTGTGTAAGGGTCAGCTGAGCGTGGATTCATTGTGAGCTAGTACCCTCCCCTAGGCCTGCCATGGGCTATCACTGTCTTCTAGCAGAAGCAGCCACTGTCATACACTGAGTTAACAAGACTCCTTCCTCTATGGCAGAAGAAACTATTCAGGTCTCTGTATCTCTGCATATCAATGGTGACTGAACTGGAGAGACTTGTATTCTTTCTTTATTATTTTTTTTTTAAAAAGAAGTAATGAATACAAGGACAGTGTTGCAGCAAACTTGTCAGAAATTTGAACTTAGGGATTTCAAACTTAAGTGTTTTTGGAGACAAAGTCTCATCTTTCCCAGGCTGGTCTTCAAATGGCTATATAGCCAAAGATGACCTTGAATCCCCCCGTATCCACCTGCTGAGTACTGGGATCCTAGGTACATGCCACCATACAGTTTCAAACATGCTTGTCTTCATGCAGTGAACTAAATGCACCTGTTTTATGCAGCTCCTGAAGCAGATGATAGAGCACTTAGCCCTGAGAGTCAAGGTTCGGTATCAAAAGCAGATGTGCAAACAAAGAAACAGAGAATTCACAAAAGAGAAAAACTTCCTGGTGAGTATGCAACACACACACACACACACACACACACACACACACACACACTTTAGCTTCTCTCCATTAGTCTCTCTGGTTGGCCTTTCACTTTGCTTCATGAATATCCATATAAGCACACATTCACTGAAATCTTTCCCCTCCACTAAGAACTTAAGAAAAAAATTAATAATAGAATTAAATATCTCAGGGTGGCCTCCAACTTAAGTTCCCCTCCCTCATCCTCCCAAATAGAAGATCTGGCTCTAATATTATTTAATGGCCACAGAATATGCTATCATTGAGTCCCAATTGCTTGAGTCCCATAAATTCCCAAAGTAGTGTCCTCTTCAGAGTTCTGATGTGTCTTTGGACTCTCATGTTAGCCCAAAATGGTATGCCCATAGCAGAATTTGACCAGGGTTGTTCTTTCCTGGTGGCCTCAGAAGCAGAACATGAGAATATCATCTCAACCCCTGGTTATACTGCAACACACACACACACACACACACACACACACACACAGGGTTCCTAGAGGTTGTGGTGTCTCTGACCTGGAGAGTATTGGCCTTCTGCCATAGTGTCCAGTCACAAATACAGACACTCTTGAGATGAGCAAGTTAAATACAAATGGGGGGCCAAATAGCCGAAGGAGTCACATAGGAAGCCTTGTTAGGACATCCAGGCATTCCCTTGTTCATGGCCCCTGAAATGAAGAAGCCTCTCTGGTAACCTCACAGGTGGGTCTCAAGAATCACACCCATATGAAAGAGATGCCTGAGGAATCCCAGCCATAGCTGGACCTCTTTTATGGCAGGCTCCCTAAGAACAGTGGTTCTCAACCTGTGGGAAGTGTGGCTATCTCCAAAGAATTTTTACACTGTAATTTATAGCAATAGCAAAATTACAATTATAAAGCAGCAACAAAACTAATTTAATGGTTGTAGGAGGGGCTCCCCACAACATGAGGAGCCATATTAAAGGGTTGCAACATTAGGAAAGCTGAGAACCACTGCTTGAGAGCCTGAGACTGAATGCAAGTGAGGGCTTGAAATAAAAGTATCACCACATAACATTGTCAAGTAACTAGGGCCAGAGATTCTTGTAGTAGGAACCCTTACCTAGGTCATTCAGGAATGGTGTCCACTTACCGCTGTTGACTGAGTTTTCTATCCTGCCCAGTTCCTGCAGTTGTTAAGTCCCAAAGAAATCACACAGAGGTATACATTAGTTATAAACTGATTGGCCCATTAGCTCAGGCTTCTTATTAACTCTTATAACTTATATTAGCCTATTATTCTTGTTATACTAGCCATGTGGCTCAGTACCTTATTCTGCAAGGCAGTCACATCTTGCTTCTTCTGTGGCTGGGTCAGGACTGCAAACTAGGACTTCCTTCTTCCCAGAATTACCTGTTCTCATTGACCTGCCTCTACTTCCTGTGTGATTGTCCCGCCTATATTTCCTGCCTGGCTACTGGCCACTCAGTGTTTATTTAAAATATAATTGACAGAATACAGACCATTGCCCCACACCATACCACTGTTAGGCCCCTTTGTCCTCCACTCAAACAATGCTGTCTTAATGGTAACTGCTTTCCCAGTCTGTCGTTAAGACTTTTATATTCTTGTCCATCAGTTGGCTTCATCTTGCAGAGGGGTTTGTTTTAGCTCCGTAAGCACTGGCAAGATGCTTCAGTGAACAAAGGCGGTTGCTACACAAGCCTGACCATCTAAGTTTGATCACAAATCCCATGGAAATGGAAATGCCACAAAGTTGTTGTCTGACCTCCATATGCAAATGTGCATATGCATTAACAATAATCAAAGTTAGTTTACCTAGATAACCAGGGAAGGCGGCAGGAATAAAACTAGATATCTGATTCTGAGTATTGATCTTGATATCTTTGTCTTTTCTCTATACCATGACCTGGGAGAAGTGTACAGTATCTCTGCAAAGGATAGACTTGTATTCTTCCCAGTAGATAGGCCACCATGTAAAACCAAAATGGTACCCAACAAATAAGTAATAAGTTTCAGGCGTTCCTCCCCTCCTTGGGCAGTGTAGCTGCCAAGGCTCTGAGGAAAGGTGTGTAGTAAAAGGCCCACACTGTGCCACTCCCCTACTAAGGCAAGCAGAATTCCCTCCCTTATTGTGGAGGCAATAGTCCAGGTCCCAACGTCTTTGAATGGCTAGGCAACATGATCCTTGGGACTTTCTCACAAAAGCGAAAGTCTTAAAAACTCACTATATCATAGACATGCTTACGGCCGGTTACTACCACTGGTGAAGACCTTTGAAGCTCTCATCACCTTAAGATCCAAAGCTATAAACAAAACCTGGGCCCATGCCGTCCCTTTCTTAGAGTCCCTGGGTTGGAGCTCTTGTTTAGTACCTGGACATCTTGGTCAGCAAATCCGAAGTTAAAAACAACTATGGCCCCAGTCAAAGTTGAAAATCTTGAAAATGTGATACATAGCCATCAAGCATGCCCTGTGGGGCCTGCCATCACATTTTGAGGCCAGTGGTGTAGCTAACAGAGTGTTGAGTGGGATGGTGGGACCCTGTCTTGCAACTGCAACACCCCGCCTTCTGAGAGTACCCTGCAATGACCACCGTGCAAACACTGTTTCTTCTAGAACGGTGGTGTACATCTACTACTGCTTTTTCTTGGGGTATCACGAACTATTTATTTCTTCTGATCTAGAGGTATGGTTGTCATAAGTACAGCACACAGAACACTGTGGCACAAGACCCAGGAATGGAGGGGTGTAGGTAAGTCAGCCAGTGCAGACCAGACAGCAGGCAAAGGTAGAACTTCTGAACGTATGTCCAGCGAGTTCTTTCTTGGAGGAGTTCACAAACAAGTGCTTGAGCAGTTGGCCAGGAGCTGTTTCCTCTAGGAAATCTGTGCCCGTTTGGGTCGGTACCCAGTGAAAGTCACAAGGTAGCAAGCACGGTGAAGCATCAGGTGACTTGCTTGGGATCATGTTCATGCCAGGTGAGCTCAGAAGGGTTTAGTGCCTGACTCACGGGGCCTTCTTAGTGTTCCCAGGAGACAGAGCAAGAGGGCATCCATGGTAGAAGCCTGGGAATGACACACTAGGACTCAGGATGGCTACTCTATGTTCACAAATGTTGACAACAAACGTAGCTCAAGGTAACAGTTAACCATGACTTACTGCATCATTAAAAACCCTGCTTAGATTTCATTTACCCCACCCCTCCCTAAATAGCTCTTGACAAGGGACAGACACAGCAGAAAGCAGCAGATGGGCGTGCACGCATGGTGGGTATCTCAGCCCCAGCAGGCTACACCAAAGGCCCTTTTGAGGCCAAGACAGCTAGAACCCCAAGAAGCCCACCCCCATAACCAGACAGTTTAGGATTGCTGAGCACATGCCTCCGGAACAATAGTATAGCCTAGCCAGGAGGTGGTGGCACATGCCTTTAATGCCAGCACTCGGGAGGCAGAGGCAGGCTGATCTCTGTGAGTTTGAGGCCAGCCTGGTCTACAAGAGCTAGTTCCAGGACAGGCTCCAAAGCTACAGAGGAACCCTGACTCAAAAAACTAATATGTATTGTATATCCTAAGGTCCTTTAGGTTTATTTCATGACTGCCAACCCCACTCCACAGTGCAGGTTTATGCCCAATATTATATCATTGAGTCATTGTTTTTGTTTTCCTTAATACCTTAATTTCATTTTCTTTTTTCATTCTTCCTTATGTACTTATTGATAAAATTTTCTCCCCCAAATATATAGAACCTGAACTTCCCCCGCCCCCCCAAAGTAAAAATCCATAGAAAAATACACTTAAAGGGGTCTCCTTTCTTCCCTAGTCCTGGCCTCTCACTTTGTACGTAACCACCACCATCGCTTCTCCTCTCGGTCCTGGGCTGGTTTTGAAAAGACAGCCATCTCAGCTAGGCAGGCCGTGCTGGCCTGGATGTCTATCATATAGGGAGCAGCAAGAGGGAGACTTCAAGGCGCAACCCAGACCCAGACCCTGTCTCAAAAGCGAAAAGAAGGCTGGGCATTGTAGCTTCATTGTTCAGTGCTTGACTCACAGACAATACCACAAATGTAAACAAATAACCATTGCTCTTTCTCCATTTTCTCGTTATTCGTCTTCCTAAACACAAAGGGAATATGCAAGTTTTCTCCATAGCTGGTCTTTTTCTTCTTTATGGACATGGAACATGTGCATCTTCATTTCTGTCTCTACGAATACACTTTTGCCTCAAGTATAGATTGCCCAAGGCAGCTGGAGACGAACAGAGAGTAGACACCTAGACATGTACAGTGGAGCTTCAACACACAACCACTAAGAATAGTGTCACAATTTTCTTGTTACATCGGATCCTGTGGTAATTCACCTACAACTATCAAAATGAAAGTCCTTTTACACTATTATTACAACTTTGAAATCTAGAGGACTGATAATGGATCTATGTACTAATAAGAGGTAAAACGCACTTCTTCGTGCAGTTTCTCATGAAGTGCCAGACAGAAGTTTTGAGCATCAAGACTCCGAGTTGAAATTTGAGATCCAGGCAAAGAAGCTAAAAATTTTCAAACCGGAAAGTGGTAAGTGTAAAAGTCATAGTTAACTTCAAATGTAAAGCGTTAATCTCATCAAATCCTTCTCTTTGTTCATCACTGTGCACATGAACATAGAATTTATAGAAATTTTGCATCTGGGCCTAAAGTATGAGTCATTACAAAGCAATTAGAGAACCAAAGTGTTCTGGATTTGTCTGACATTTCTGGTCCTAAGGCCCGCCCCGCTCCTGGCAGACGTATGGGTTCTGCGTTCACCAAGCTGCAGTGATTGCTCAGCAGTTACTCCCAGGTGTTTATTTTATGCAATTATAGGAAG